>VSMD01070649.1:0-87554 GCA_008750895.1 Mirza zaza
CTAACACAGATTTGGAAAGAAATGGATGATTCATGAATTTCCTGAAAAAAAAATCACTTCACAGTAAAGGATGGATGAGAGAAGGCAAAACTCTAGTTGAGGGGGGTGTGTGTGTGTGTGTGTGTGTGTGTGTGTGTGTGTGTGTGTGTGTAGAAAAATGACTGTCCATTCCTTTCCAAACCTTATAGTAATTTCAAGACAATTTCCTGAATGTTGTTATATCAGAATGATATTTTAATATATTCTATTCCACCTATTAAATTGATTATGGGGAAGTATATATGCATCAGATTTGAAAAGGAAAAATGATTTTGGGTAATATCCAAGAAATAAATCCCAAAGTAGCTTTACAATGCCCATCAAATCAGAGTGATTGCAAAGCCATTCTTACACCTGCAAGCAATCTGGGGCTTCATTTGTTAGAGAACTTTGGGAAAAGGCAGTTTTTCTGCTTCCTGACATAGTCAGTGGGGCATCCTCCTGTCCAAATGTGAACCAGTCTTGCTTGGAATAGTCTGCACAGAAGCCTGTTTCATTTGCTAAGGTTGCCATCAGCAATAACTTACACAGCCATGAGCTAGGAGAGTTTTACTGCTAAGCAATTGTTAGGAAAATAACTCAAGAGAGGGTAAAGTCAAGAATTGTAAATGATCTTTTATGATGAGGGTTCCACTGGGAGAGCCCAGTTCTCCTGATAAGATAGTGGAACTATTGGATTGGTTCTCATTCTGAAATAAGTATAGCCTTTTATAGGACATATGGAATCCATTACAGTGCTGTACATATTCCCCTGACTCAAGCAAAGGAAAACCATCATTTAGTGACCCTTCTTAACATTGAACAGATCCACATACAGAGTGATCTGTGTGCTTTATAATTCTTGAATTCTCTTCAAGCCTTTTTTATTTTTTTCTTTTTTGGTTGGGAGTGTGGATTCTCACCAATGCAATTTTTGTTTTTATAAATTAAAGGAAAACATTCCAAAGACTAAATATAGGATAAAGAAATATCTTTGCTTAAGCATATAATATGAACCTGTTCTGAAAGTATCCAAGTAGGTTAATAGCACTGCTTAGCTCACATTAAAGATGTTGGTGCATAGAATATTGTTTCTTGTGAATAAACAGAAACCACAGAAGTACTCATCACAATAATTATATTGATTCAACTATGAAGACTGATTGTTTCACACAGTTGCTTTGCAAACTAAATTCTATCTCAAATCATTTTTGCCCTTTAAGTATCTTTAAATGAGTCAGAGTTCAAGACAGGATATGCATTATAGTGTAGTGGAAATAGTGTATTACTGTAGAAGCCAGAACACCAATGTTCTTGTCCCTGCTCACCACTACCCATCTGGCCTTGGACATAAACCCTATCAGTCTCACTGAGCTGCAGTTTCCTCATCTGCAAAAAACAAGGGGAGAGAGAGGAGAGAAGAACGCTTGCTGCTGTGGTTATTGTACTCTCAAAAAAATCTACTTTAGAAGTTATTTTTATTTCATTTAAGCAAACTGCAACTTTAAAATAATTTTAATTTGTTTCCTTACTTCCATGGAGGGGGGAAGTGTTACACATTGAATTTGCGTATATTTCCAGCCAAAAAAAACCAAAGAAACTAAAATTATTTGGTATTGTGTTATAGCCTTTTTAGGATGAATTTAAAAATTTTGAAACATTAAAACTTTTTAAAGGTAATATTAAAAATAGACTGAAACCTCCCCTCAAAGTGCCCTAGAAACCCAAAGTTCCCAGGTGAGAAGCCAGCAGGCAAAATGACCTTCCCTGGCTTTGGAATTCTTTCTTCTCTGAACAAGGAACAGGCATCCTCCGCCTTCGCCATAATCTCTCTTTGGTATGTGATCTAAGTTTATCTCTTCAGCTAGGTTTCAGGGGGAACACAAATTTATGGCTTTTCATTCTGAAGAATTTCCTCCAGGTGCTCCAAGTTGGCCCCTGGGGTGAGTGTGCAAGTCCATAAACACAGCAAGCCTGCCTGGGAGCTCAGGATAATGAGCCGTGGGATCTGTCCCTGAACGCGTCCTCCATTTCCGCTTCCTGTCTCCAGGGATGGGCCGAGGGGTTGAGCGGCCACAACCCAGATGCTCCTGTGAATCTTTGCAGTTTTTACATAAAGCCAGACAGTTGTGAGCAAACCACACAACTCCGAGAATATCTAGTTTCACTGAAACTGTGCTCATTGTAAAACAATTGGGAAAGTCACAAAGGTACAGAGCAACAGAGGGCAAGTAGCACCCATGGGCAACCACTGATCATATTTGGACACATGTTCTTCTAGTCTTTTTATATGTAAAATGATGCCGCTTTTATCAATACTTTAATACTTGTACTATCGAACTATAAGAACTCAATCATATCCATTGCCCCTTTTCTCAGATTTGCTGTTGAAACTGGTTTCTATTGTTACATCTATAGATGTAAATCCTGCTATAGGGAAATGGACCTGCACCTATCTGCCTGGGAAGACGGGAGTTATTCTTAAATGTAAGGATGCAGCCTTGAAAACTTCTGAGACACAGTATATTAGCCCTAAGGCAATTTCTCCTTCCTCTTTTATCTCTTAAAGCTGGTAGATTACTTTAATAAGTGGCCCAAGGGCCCAGAAGCACATGAGTTCAATAAGGGAATGTTCAATAACAAAAAGGGAATGTGCTTATAGTGATGTAGGAACTAAAAATGCCAAGTTTTTCCCTTTATCTCTCCCCAGCCCCTCCCCAGCCCAGGGCCAACACAGGGCGGCCTGGGCATTTCCCACTGGTGCCTCCAGGCTGTGGCAGAGGCAATGCCTCTCATCACTGGGCACTAAATCTAGCCAAGGACAGTCGGGGCATTAATTGGTGTTCGTAGCTGAGGCATTTTTTTCATTCTCTTTGTCTCAGAGCTGCTTTGTTTCTGCCTGGAATAACTCCAGGCCCCTTTCCCTCCTTCCTTCCTTTCTCTCTTCCTTCTCCCTGCAGTTACTGGCAGCTTGAGCCACACGGACAAGGGGCAAGTGCCCTTCACAGGACCACTTACTGACAGGAAGGTGCGGAGATTCCTAGAAAGCCACCTGCTCCTGAGGCACCAGGGCCGTGGCATAGCCTCAGCCTTCCACTCCGTTGTGGGGCATGGGAGAACTTCAGAAGCAGGCCCCGCCAGCCCTGTTTTCCTTTGTTCTTTAGGCATTTATTGTTGTGGTGGTTTTCATATGTGATAGCCCGAAAAGGTGAAGGGCAATCCTCAAGAAATTATAAAATGATAATTTAAAAAATAAAGTTCAATGCTATTCAGTCGTGTGGGGAGCGGACAAGATGGCATAAAATCAAACTAGAGGATCACAACCCTTAACCCTTTGTGTGCTTAGGGAGCGGACTGTGGCTTGGTGAGTGCCCACACACACGCTGGTCTTTGACCTCCTCAAATCTGGTAAACATTTTAATCCTGTTTTCAAGGGCTTATTAGCTTTAGTTGGAGCAGCATTTTGCTTTTGGTGGAGGTGTTACTAAAATATAATTACAAAAGGAATTCCTTATTGGCTAGGGCTTTTGTTTCTTGTTTGTTTTCAACTAAACAACCAGGGACTCTAGACTATAATGTACTGGATGTTTGCTTTATGGTTTGGGGGGGAAATCATCTGGTTCCTCAATCTATACAGCTGTGACTCTTTCTAAGCTAATATTCCATCCCCTGAGACTCTGAAACTTTAGCTAACCTGCGCTGTGCTGTAGATGTGAAGAGTGATAGTACTTGGCAGGCTCAGTGCAGAATATTCCAAGGCCAACTCTTTTCTTAATGCTGTATAAAAATGAGTACAGTGTTATGTGGCTCCATGAAAACATTTATAACTTAGTGTGGTTTATAGCTTATTTTGGTTATGTATGTTCTCATGCAGTTCACACATTTCCTATAATTAAGGTTAGAAGACTTCCATGCTGGCATTCTGAATCTGGTCTTAGTTTTTAAAAATAATAATAAATTTATATATGAGTGAAGAAAAATCGGTCACCACCTGAAGTAAATCAATCATGTAGTTTAAACCACTATCTGCAGAATGCTCTTTTAAACCATTTTGTAGGGGAGGGCCTTTTTGTGTCCCCTGCTTCATTTAAAGGCATGTTCTACTTCCAGAAAATCTACAAATAGCCCCCCAAAACATCTTTGGTTTCTTTTTTAACAAAGCAGCCCAAGTTCTTTCACTTTTTTTCAGCAAGTAATAGGAAGACATCAACCAAAAGTATAAATATTCATTGTGAAGAATACAGTTCCTTATGTAAGCCTTCTTCAAATAAGAGTAGATCTCTCAGTACTAACATTTTGTTTATAATATCAGGACCTATTATGTCCATGGGTTAAATATTCATGTTTCTTAATGGTTTCAGAACCTCTGAAAGGCAAAATCAGATGGATCGAGTGGTATGTGAGCACCATGTGATTGCTTATTTCTCCAAAATTAACTTTCTGTTCCCATAAATGATGATTGTCTCTTCAGGACAATAATAAATACTGTATTGCCTTGGGAGTAACTCCCAAAACAGAAATCAAGAATCAAGAACCCATTATTCTATAACAAAGAGAACTTCATTATCCCCGAGTTGGCAATATACTAAATATTAAATGATCTGACAAACATAGGGAATTTGGGGTTTTTTAATCTTTCTTTGTGTAAGTGATATTAATCTTAAGTAATTTTGTGAAAAGAACAGCCGTTTGACTTGTTGGGAACACAGACGATCTGAGCATCTGAAAAATCCAAGTGAATAGAGGAGCATTCAGAAGTTCTTGGTTTCTGAGCCTTTAAACAGACCAGAGCCCAGAGCGGCACTGTGGGATGTCACACATCCCTGCAGTATGTCACTCGTTTTCTGCGTGGTGGTACCCGGGTAGATGTGGGGTCACATGGCAGTAGGTCTCACCAGAGCAACCCTAGTCGTGGTCTTCTCCCTGATATTCCATCAGTGAGCTGAGAAGCCTTCACTAGAGCAGCGCCACGGTGGGGTTCCATGCAAGCAGTGGGGCCACTTGCTGGCTGGAGAAGTTTCCACATTTGAAGTCACCCTCCATCCTTCCAGTTTCCTCCAGCCAGTGCCAAGGAGCCGTGTGGACTACACATTAGGAGTGCAGGGCCAGGGTGGGATCGTGGGGCAGAAAGCTTTGCACACGACCGTCTTCAGCAGGCAAGATGTGTCTGTGTGTGTGTCTTTCTGGTCTCATTTTTATGGGATTTTTTTTCTAAGGCGTCTTTCTTCCATCCAGCAAGGCTATCTGCTTTTGTCCTTTTGTAAACGTCAGGAATGAGTCCAAATCCCCTCCCAGTCATCACTGGCAAGGCAGTTCCTCAGGGATTTTTTTTCCCTTTGTGACAGCTTACACTTTTGGTTGCAAAAAAAGCCTGCTGTTCATCTCCCCCAAAAATATATTTTAGGGGCTGACTCACATAAAAAGCAGCAAAGATGGCCCTGTCATTCCAGGATGACAGGAATATGGACCAGAAACCCTCCTCAAATAAAGTTGGTATTTGTCCAGCATAGAGAAAGGATCACATTAAAAAGCAAGCCCCAGCCTAAAAGTAGGGTTAAAAAAGAAGAAAACTTTTTTACAGCCTAGTTATTTTTTATAGCTATGGTTTTGAACAGCGTTTGGATGTCTGCCAGGGGAGCAGTCGACCCAGGTATATGGGGTTCTCGCTGTCCCGCCTTTGGGGGGAGCTGGGCGAGGAGGCGGAGGACAGGGCACCCTGGCAGCCCCCTCCCTGGGGCCAAGTGCCTGGGGGCGCGCAGGAGGTCCTGGAGGGGCACGAATCGCATTGGCCATAACTGGATTTTTATGTTGGCCTCTTTTCACCACGCCTGCCCCCTTCAGTGTTTCGGTCACAGGCTGAACACTTACCAGGCTCGTCCTTTCCTGGAAGCCGACAGCCTGGTCGTGAGCCGTCCACCAGCTGCAGATCCACTTGTTCCTAGAGCGTCCCTGACCCGCCAGGCGAGCCAGGTCCTCTGTTGTTCAGGGCACAGCCAACTCACATCTCTAGACCCGTATTAAATTTCTTACGTGATCTAGACTAACCCATCTTTTTCTGTTATCTACCGTCACTAATGACTCTTCATTTATTTCATTTTCGAGGTGTTTCACATTTCTACTTTGGCAATATGTGAGGTTCTGTGTATCTGATTAGGCAAACAAAGGATTGTGCCATCTGTTTTCATTTTTATTTAATTTCCTCACGTTTCATTATTGGAGATTTCAGCGGTGAAAATAAAAAGAAAGACCTTTAAAATGAAATGATTTCCTGACCAGAAATGCCGCTAGGTTGGCATTCACCATTCAAGAATAAGCTTGAGAGGCTAAACGACGTTTGAAGTCTCACATTCGTTGACATAGTCACATTGTCCAATGCTCACGTAATGTTTTAAGTGTTTTCAGAAACGACACTGAGCATAAATAGCATTTAGAGAGTCTCTAAGAGTTAAAAGACCAAATTTGTACTTGTGACTTCCGTCCGCGTGTTCTGTGAGGGTAGATCTACAGGGCAAGCTTCACATCTCTAGTGTTCCTTGTGTTGGATTCCCTTTTCATGACATAACCCAGTGAGACTAGAGCCCAGCCGGGGAAAGTGCTCTGTGTGTTTGTGTGTTTCTCACTTTCAGTGTTCACGAAGACAAAGGTAGAGAAGTTGTTTTTTACTAAGGTGGCTTAATTGACACCAGTGATTATATTGTGCTCTGGCGCTTGGGGGTCACCGGAGATGGCTGCTGGTGGACACTCCCATGTGAATTCGTGGGAGGGGGCTGCACAGGGAACAGTGGAAGTGTTGGTCATTTATGTGCATTTTCTCAGGCAGCAAAAGCCATGTGTTCTTCATTACAGCATGAGCTGTAGCCATGCTGTGCTGGGCCTCTGGTTGAATCTAAGGATTATTTAATAAAAAAAAAAGCTGGGGAATTTAACTTTCTCCTTCATGTTTTCTGCGTTCACTTTGTATTTGAAATCAAATAACAAAGTTCACATTTGTGTGTTGAGGACCCACTGTGCACCAAATTGTGAAATATGTAAAAGTTGGTCATTACCATCTCCAGAGCTCGTGCTCATGTGTCTCTGGCTTTTTCAAAGATTATTTCCCATGCTGATACAACATCAGCATGACGGTTGCAGCCCAGAGTGAAGCCTGGAACCCAGGCGTGTGCCAAGAAACAGAGAACTCACTGAGGACGACACAGCGCCCAGTCTGAATCCAGTGTTTCAACCCCTGATGCATCCTTATTTTGCTCAAGAGCAAACTAAGACTTAGTAGCACTTATAGACAGAAGATAAGTGAAACATATATAAGAGCAAGGGTAACTGGAATGAAAAAATAGAAGTCAGTCAAGAAACATTTTCAGATACTTATTCACAAGTAGAATATAGGTTTAAATTTTGAGAAATATGATAAAAATATTTACATCTATATTCTTAATCACCAAAAGGGTAACCATATCACTGGACAGGTCAGTTTCTTCTTCATTACCTAAAATTCCCCATGTACTACAGCAGCTTTGTCTTGTTCCTCATCATCTTAAATTAACATGCGTAGCCTGTGAGGCATTTGTAATCACTATGGAAAACGAAGAGAAGATGTGATCCCTAGGAGTTGCATCTGGAGGAATAACTTACAGAATTGCTCACTTTTTATGAAATCTGTGACAGATTTCTAGTGCACTGTGGTTTTTTTGTATATTCAAAAAAATGTTACCATGATTCCAAAACCAAGGAATTAAAATCCAGTTCAAAAAACGTAGAGCTAATAATCATTTACCCAGAAATTTTGGTCTAGAATATTTAAACCAACTCAGTCTGTAATCATAACCTAAGAGCTTGCTTGCTCTTTGCTTCCTAAGTAATTAATAGATGTGATTTTCACATGCACATTGCAACCTCCCTGGCATGGTAGAAGAGCTTCCTGAATAAAAACATCATTTGCTGCATCAAATCCTTGACAACATGGAGGTTTAGAAAACACCCATAGGCCAGGTACACTTGCCTGAACCCTGACTTCCCTGTTCAGACATAGTCTGATGGAATTATCTTCAGACGTTAGAAGCAGCTGCCCCAAAGTGTCCTTGAACTATCTTTCTTGAGCACACAGCGATAACTACTGCTAAGTAAACATTTCTTTAAGTCCTTACAACTAGAATTGTCAGTTAGCCCTTAGTTTGGGGTATTTGCCTCTGAGTTACAGTTATCCTGGTTAGAGCGCATTGTTCATCTGACAGGTGTTTTTGAGCACCTACAGTGGACAGCACAATGGGCAGATCTGTCTGTAAAATGAACTAGCTAGAACCATTTGGGGACACTGTGGAGGGAATGTGAATGTGTGGCAGGTGTTTATTGCGCACTCTCCCACTGTTGGACGTGTGCATCTGTGTGGTGGCTCTGCCTCATCAGATGTGACGTGCTGTCATCGTGGCCGTGAGCATTCATTTGGCTGGCGTTACATGGGGTGAGGGCTGCTGTCACAGCAGAGGCACGGTGACCACTGCGCAGAGTGTGCCACGGCTGTCCGGGAAGGCCAGGCCTTCACTGTGGGCCAGGGTGCTTGTCTGTAGGTGGATAATCTCGCTGCTCCACTTTGTCCTGCTTTCTTCCTTCCGTTATGCAGTTGGTTTTTTTTCTTTTTTTTTCTATGCAGAACTCTATGTTAGAGTATGGCTTCACCTTTTCCCCCAGCAGCCTGGTAATGCCGGAGGAATCACTGTCATTTTACACATCAGGAAACTAAAGCAAAGAGGGCTGTCAGCCTGTAAGAACCCACCCCAGTGCGTTGTGGTAGGGGTGGGATTAGAACTCCCGCCCCATGGCCTCGGCCGTCCACTCGTCTCTAAGGTGCTCACCCAGCAGGTGCTCACTGTGTGTGCCAGGCAGGCTTGGAACTCCGGGTACACCGCATGAACAAAGCAGTGAGAAGTCTGCCCTCCTGTAGCTTGTATGCTGTTTGAGACTGTGAAATGAAAGAAATGCAGAGATTTGGGTGAGCCATTTTTAAATTCAGGGGCTGGAGTTTTTAATTCAGTTTATCACCATACTCGGCAATCCAATTGTTACTCTGGAACACTTAGAGACTTCTTTAAGACTATTTACCCTTGTGAAAATGAGAAGAGAGTTAAAGTGAAACACGATCCTCCTTAGCCTGCAACTAGCAGGATATGGTCTATTTTCCCTTTTTTTCTTAAATTAAAAAAAAAGTGCTTTTATTAATCACAGATGTCCCAAATTTACAGACGGGGACTAAAGGCGGCTTCTCGCCTGCTGGCAGCACTGGGGCTGTGTGTATTCCCGCAGTGGAGCTCCTTCCTGTGGGGCTGAAGGTCGGAGCTGTGCTTGCCCCTTTCCCTTCAGCTTTTTTCTTTTTTTCTTTTAAAAAGGAATCTAGCGTGGACTTTGCGTGAACTCTGACTTCAGTGAAGAAGCCACGTATGTGAGGATTTTTCCCTCTCAAAATAAGAAGGGATCAACTTTAATTGATTTTCTCTCTTGGAGCTTCGGGCATATCCCAGCAGCTCTCTCATGTGCACAGTTGACCATCTTCTAAGTGACTGTCACATGCTGATGGTATCTATTTATGCTGAAGTTCAGTGTGTCCTCTTAATGAGGAATAAGTTGTTTTTAAAAATAGAAACAGAAGGAAGCGATTCATCTAGGTTGCTTCACTCATTCCTCACACATCTAAAAATGACTTTTAGTGTGTCCTGGACACCATGCTAGGCCTGCAATTGTTCCTGTTTTCTGGGGGCTCAGTTTATACGAACATAGCATAGTCAGTTCTGCATTGCCGTGGAGTCCTGGATGCCCCAGCCCTCCGACATTTGTGAGTAGGACTTCATAGTTTATAAAGCTCATTCATTCCCACTGTCTCACGTAATCCTGTTACAGCCCTGAGAAATGGGAAGACTCAGATGCTGCAGTGTTTGCCGGGGCCACAGCTGTGGAGGGGGAACGCCAGCCCCACGCCGACCCTCTGACGCATCCAGTGTTCTTTGTGACATTCTTAATTGATCGTCCATCTGGACCTTGGATCAGTGGGTTTCCCCAAGCTGAAAAGAGGAAAGCAGGCCTCGTGGGAACTGAAGCATTCTTGCAGACAAGAGCTGGTGACGGGGAAAAAGGCGAGACTGAGGGCTGGCTCTTTTTCTTCCAGGAAGGTAGAAGTTGGGGGGAGGCAAGAGACGGGTAACTGAGGATGGGAAACAGGAACAAATACAACTTCCTGGAGTAACAAATGGGTCATTCATGGTATTTCTCTGGTCAATTCTGTCCTGAGCCCTCTCTGTGCCCCTGCACCGACGCCTCACGTGACGGGTAATTCTCCTGGTCACTCAGCCTGGCTCTGCATTGTGAGAAAACGAAGCGTAATTCTGGTGAGAGATGGGGGTCACTACGAGGATATGGCCTTCACCTGCTTTGAGTTATGATCTTGGAAGTAAATAACGGACACACTCTGAACTTGACTGTGAACTTGACCTGTAGTAGTTCCTCCCAACACTGATCAGGGTGTACCACTAACTCAGGACATCACTGTTCAGGTGGTTGACTTAAATTATCAGTCAGTATGCTTATCCTGGGAGAAGGGAAACTGGGAATAGCCTACAGCCAGTTCATTTGCTCACCTGTTTGTCATTTATTCAACACACACTTATTAAGCGCCAAGGGAGCATGAGGCCACCTGCTGGCAACTGGGCCTATAGTGGCAAACAAACAAGACATGGCACCGTCCCACACAAAGGCTGGAGTTCAGAGTCGTGGTCGGCTTCCTGACCTCACAGTCACCCAGCTAGGAAAATGCTGTCACAAACTGGTCACACAGGGCTCTGACCATCAGCTCTCCTCTTGAGGATTACCCTTGTTACTGGGCTGAGCCATCCACGGTCAAATCCTGAGCAAAAAGGTGAGGACAAAATGCTGAGAGGAAGGGAGCATGCCCCCCGCACAAGGTGTGGGTATCTGGGCAGCGGGGCTCACGGCCACTGAGACAGCCATCAGGCCCTCTCCCGGGGAAAGGCAACAGGGTACAGACCGGTAATTTACGATCTTCCCACAGAGACCTAAGAATTCTGCAGCTCTATGTTTATTGTGGGATGCACGCTTACCTAGTGCCCAGTAACTTTGGAAACCTTAATTCTACTTGAGATAAACATTAGCATATGTGATGTAATTCAAAATTTGCAGCAGAGCAGTTGGTCTAGCAAGAAAAGTGTGTTTTTCAGATAACTAAAAATAATAGCAGGCAGTTTATTTCATTCTGTTAATGATGGCATTAAGTTTAAATAATTTTTAAGCTTTTTAAACTCCTGATGTGTGCATCGTTTTGTTTTTTTTTCTGATATGTGCATTCTATCCCCGCCCCCCAGCAAAGCACATGTGCATGGGCTGTTACAATCCATTGACTTAGGCAAAAGGAGTTTCTATAGTGAGAAGAAAACAACTTATTTTTTCAGAGAGAGTCTAATAGCATGACAAATGGAGCATCGTTGTTAAAAACGAAGTGGAAAGAGAAGGGGTCATAATTTCCCCTCTACATTGGCAGACATCTGAAACAAAATTTTTTTTTAAGGTAAAATAAAAAATTCCACAAAATTTCCTTCTAAGTCTGTGATAGCTGCTAGCATTTTTCTAAGTCATGAATATTCCAGCGAAGTAAAATAATGTCCCTGCAGTGATTTGATAAGTAGTTCAGGGAGAAGATTGCCTATTCCCTTCAGAATAGCAGAGTCACAGAATCCTTTGCATTTCGTCTGTGGCACCGATGAGCTCCCACTTTGGGGGGCTCTTATCCTCCGGGCTCCAGCACGGATGTTTGGCCCATGCCACATTTCTAATGCTCAGCCAGCCAGTGAGCAGGAAATCTCTCTTGAACCTGCTTCCCAAAGTGTAGAGGACCAAATCCTATGCAGCTGAGTCCATGGAGAGAAGCTGGGAAATGACGTATCTAATTTCTTTTTCTTTTTGAGCCGTTTTTCCAACAACTAGCTCCTTTCCCAGACAAGGCTGAAATGCCCTGAGAGTCATCCTTATGAAGCCAGCTGGGTGCCATGAAGCATTAGTAATTGACTGCAGTTCATTCTGTCACGCGTGCAGAAACCGCTGCATCTGCTAACCCACAGGGAGGTCTGGATGCTTCAGGGCTGCCTGCGTCCCTGCCCGAGTTGCATGCCCTCTTCCGAGAGCAGCCTTCCTTCTCTGCAAACCTGCAGGCATCACTTGGGGTTCATATTATATGCTGCATTGCTCCCATGCCAAGTCCCCCACATTCTCAACTTTTAGGCTCGAGAAGGTCTACGAAGTTGGTTTATTGGCTTAGGTGGCATTCCCTGTTACTCCTGATGTGTAAATGTTCTGCCTGTGAATGTTAAGACCTGCACTTGACTTAGTTTTGTTAAAGTAAGTGAGCCCCTGGGTCTTTCTCCTGCCTCCTTCACGTCACCCAAAAAGCAGCGGGGCTCTGTGGTGAGCCCGCATCACGGCTCTCACCTCCACCTGGGCACCTCCTTCATAGTTCTTTGTCTTGTGCTGTTGTTTGGCTGAATGAGCGTACGTCAGATAAATGACTATCCTTAAAATATGGGCTGTGAGTCAGCTTGCCCTTTTTCTTTAGGCTGTTGGTTTCTGATGTCTGCGTTCAATGCTTAATGTGTGCCTGCTGTATGCTGGGCACTGGGCAAGTCCCTGGGAGTCTGTTGGGTCTCCGACAGGTGAGACCTGTGCCCCCACAGGTCTGACGTTCTCCTGACACAGTCCACGGTCGTTCGGGCCCAGCTCACTCATAGGCTGGCGTCAGGAATGCTTCGTTCACAAAGCCTTCCGTGATCCCTCCTCTTGTGTCACCTTCTTCTCAGCTCTAACAGTTTGTACCTCGCCCATAGTATACAATAATTACATCATCCAGAAAACACTATGAGGTGGGCCCTGTGGGTGAAGAAACTGGGTGTTACTCATCTCTGTCCAGGGAGAAGTCCAGGGCCCACCTCTGAGTCACACCACAGTAAACGACTCTGAAATCCTCTGCCTGCTGCAGCCAGTACAGTGGCCCGCTAATGGTTGTTGTCCCCCAAAATATTAGTTGAATACCTTATCATCTGGCGTGTGGATCATCCAAACCTTCCTTTGTCCTGTTGTCACTGTAGCAGGAGTTCTGAGACCAGAGACTATGTCTGCCTCTTTCACCCTTTACCTTAAGTCAGCACCTGAGAAAGTCCCTAGGAATGGTTTCAACCTAATGATTTCATTCTCTCCTACCTCTTCCAGACCATACCTAAGGAAAATGAGACTGACGTGGACATGTTTTATATGACTAAAATAAACATATGAAGAAATGTATATGCACACATATTTGTGTGTATGCATATATACATATGGGAGGAAATGGTTACTACTCTTTAACAGATATTGATTGGTTTTGAACCAGTGTTTCCCTTTGAGAAAAGTCTAGATTTTTAAGAATGAGTGATTCTGCTTAAATTGCATCATATGTTTATGGAAGATTATACCCTTCACCAGTCTGTGTCTTGGGCCAAGGGAAGATGGGACAGTAATTAGAAGGGCATGTGCTGTCTAGTCCCAGCGTCGGGAGCACTTGTGGGAAAACGCTGCTGACTCTACATATAATCTCAGGGGTTTTAACTGCAGCAGGGAAGGGGCTCCAGGGCCGCAGAGGTAAATACAGGTAGTGCAGGTGTCGGTACAAAATAATATTTTCAAAGATTAGTTTTAATTATTTTTAAGACTTCAAAAGACAAGACTTGAGAAAATGACAAGCACAGTGAATGATCATCGTCTTCATCATCCTGTTTCCTGAAGTGAAGCATTTTATTCCCTGTCACCGTGGTGGAGCCCCCAGGCCAGAGCTCAGCAGGGACCAAGCGGCGGGCACCAACACTGGCGATCAGGCTATAAAGTAGACCTCAGCTGGCTCCGTGCATTTGTGGAGTGTCCGCTGCTACCTACATTTTGTGGGTTTTTCCTCTTGAAAACTCATCAACCCAGGGTTGGCTGCATTTCATTTTTGTGATCTAGTGAGAAGCTTGATTTGGACATCGTGGGGTTTTTTAAGAGCATTTTGGTTAAGGATAGCTTCTCCTCTCGCATTTCTTTTTTAAATGTGGTGTTACTTTGTTGATAGAGATAACTTTGTCCCGACTGCGAGCAAAGCCCCACGTGCCTTGTGTGGTCTGGCTGGAACAAGAGGCCATGGGGCTCCTCCGATAGACCCACCAACGGGCCTCCCAGACGGGCACCGTTTGTCACAAGTCTCGCCAGGGCAAGCCCGCACCGTTGTTATGCCGTCTGTCACCTAGCTCCCCCTTCCTTGTCGCCTGCAGACTCGCTGTCCGTCTCCAGCAACGACGCCAGCCCGCCTGCCTCCGTGGCCTCCCTGCAGCCCCACACGATCGGGGCCCAGAGCTCTCCCGGCCCCAAGCGGCCCGGCAACACCCTGCGCAAGTGGCTCACCAGCCCCGTGCGGCGGCTCAGCAGCGGCAAGGCCGACGGGCACGTGAAGAAGCTCGCGCACAAGCACAAGAAGAGCAGGGAGGTCCGCAAGAGCGCGGACGCCGGCTCGCAGAAGGACTCAGACGACAGCGCAGCCACCCCACAGGACGAGACCGTGGAAGAGGTGAGCGTGCCAGCGGGGCGGCCTTAGCTGCGGAAGTCGCGGAAGGCCGGACACCTTCCCGTGTTTCTTTTCACCGTTTTTTTTTGCAATTGCAGGAGTAGTTGCTTGTTTTCGTAGTAAACTGATTTGGTTGTTTTCTGTGCTTACCCAGACATTACCATCAACATCTCTGCTTAGCAGGCTGTTAGATTCAGTGGGGGCAGCATGAAAGAGGGTTGGAACAGCTGCCCCCTGGTAGCAGGGTAGAAGTCACAGCACCAGGAGCTCGTGCCCCAGGCTCGGTCACCACCACCTCCATCCCGCCCCCTTACCCGGGCCAGGAGGAAGTGGGCGCAGCAGCCCCTCTACCCTCCCCTCCCCGTTCCACCAGGAGGCAGAGCCAGGAGGCACCGGGTGGAGCCGCAGAAGATCTGAGTAGTCCCTGAGGTCAGCACTTTGCAGGGAAAGCTCAGATTTGAAACTTGGAAGGACTTGTGGAATGTTTGCATTCTCTAATTATTTTTCCCAATATCTATAGTTACAGCTTGTCCTGAGTAGAAAATACCAAATTGATTTACTCCAGTGACCCAGTGGTAAATACCAGGTTATTCCCTTGCCACCAAAGATAAATGGATGTAGGTCAGCTAGAAATTTTTTTAATTTCCTTTTGGTTAGGTGGGTACGCTTTAAATTTACTGCAAGAAACAGAATTCCTATGTGACGCCTGAGATGGTGTGTCAGTAAGGGGCCCTCCAAGTCATTAACTTGGAGCCCTCCACTCCCAAATCCCACATAGGCTCAAGAAAGAAAAGACAGACAGAGACAGGTTCAGATTCATATCATTTCATTTATTTGGCAGATATGTGTTTTCTGCTGGGTTTTTTCCTGGGCATATTTTGACCATGAGCTTTCTCATTGGAGTGTGTGGGTCATTATGTACTTATGTATCTGCTTTATAAATCTGTGTCCTCTTAGTAAAACTAAAACAACTTTTTTTCTAAAAGCAAGAACAGAGGGAAAGAATACGTAATTTGGATTCTTAAAATGCATCTTGGGTTATATTTTTTTATGCCCTTACTATTTCAGTGAATTTTCCTATTTCAAGGTACCCAAAATGAAATTGGCAGGCTGAATCAACATGAGGGTCATGGCTCAAATTTTTGAACCCGTTCTTATTGGCTTCTTGAAGATGAGATGTGTTCAGAGCCTAACGGATAATGTTGACAGTCCCTTAAAACAACAGAGTCAGTGGCCCATGCCTCGTCCAAGTTGATGAGCAAGGTAGCTGGGTCGCAGGAAGGAAGTGACAAGTTACCATAGAAGTCAAGAAGGGCTGTTTCGGATTCCTGCCATCTGTCTCTCTGTCCTCATTACGCTTTTCCAGTTGACCCTTTAGGACCCAGTGCCCGTGAATGGGCCTGGGTGGTCACAGCCTAGAACATAACCAGCAAATGTTGATTTGCTTTCAGAGAGGCCGGAACGAAGGCCTCAGCAGCGGCACCCTCTCCAAATCCTCCTCCTCGGGGATGCAGAGCTGTGGGGAAGAGGAAGGCGAGGAGGGGGCAGACGCCGTGCCCCTGCCCCCGCCCATGGCCATCCAGCAGCACAGCCTTCTCCAGCCGGACTCACAGGATGACAAGGTAAGGGGCACACGGGCCAGGCTGGACGTGGCAGGGTGGGGGAGGGGTGCCATGACTGCTCTGCGCAGGGGCAGGGCGCTCAAGCGAGCTGCTCCACACCAGCCTCCTCTGAGGAGACAGGTGGAAAAGGCCCCCCAGTGACGTGCTTTTCCAGGCAGAGTCAGCCTGGTTGCACCCCAAAAGTGTACATAACAAAGCCATTTAGAGTGAGCTGTAGGTCAGCACAGTTTCACATGCATGTGTGGCTCAGTGCATTTTAATGGGGCTTTAGTAATTGCTGCTTGTAAAGTAATTTTAAAGTCTCCCGATGTGTTGATTAGAGTCCCCGAGAGCCATCAGAGAAGTCTACCTGAACACAGCACTAAAAGATCAGTTGGTCATCTTGTTCTCTCTATGAGGTGTTTTTGCACACAGGTTTCTCTTTTAAGATGAGATGATATCACTGTCCAATTACTTTTTCCAGCAGGGCAAGCATTAGTTTGTAGGATCAATACACTGGAGTGTGGGCATAGTTGTCAAAGTGTAGAAATCAGTTGAAAGCATGAATCTCCTCTTTGCATATGTGCAGAGGTATTAAGCCAAGTTAATTTTCTTTCCCTGAGTTCTTACATAATCTGTCGTTTTTTCTACATCCCCATTGTAGAACCCTAAAAATAAAATAGCAAAAAGGAAACCTGATAAATACAGCTGCACATCCACTGGCCCATTGTGCCCCTGAAAACTGTCAGGTATTGAAAATCATGCTCCAAAGTCATTGCTGGGCTTTTGTTTTTTGGCGTTTTTTGGCAGTAACTTAAATTTTCTGAATAAAAGAGATGTGTTTTCAACAATTTTTCTCCATCCTTTCCGTTTTTCCTCCCCTTCCTCCCTTGTCAGTGCTAGTGCAATCATTTGCCGGATTAATCACCCTGTATTTTACGACCCAGGATCTGCCATGGCCACTGGTTGGCAGCTGTGAGGCCAGGTCATGTCACACATTAGGCAGACCCAAGGCAGACACTTGCACAGCCTCTTCTTTATAGGAATCTACGCCCTTCTCCCTTTCCAACACGAAGCCCGGGCACTGTTAGGTGCCGTGGGTCTTGGAACACGGGCCATGAGCTATAGAACTTAGCTTGGGTTTGGGTCCTGGAGTTTTGTGTGCACAGAGTGACTAGCCAGGACATGGGGGCTGTGTGGTTTCACTGACATTTCCCAAGCTATGTTGCAATACTCTAAGCCAGGCATCCTCAAACTATGGCCCGAGGGCCACCTAGCACATTTATCCGGCCCTCTGGGTGCTGCCGCTGCCTGTCCTGCTTATCCCGGGCCCACAGTGGAGGAACAGTGAACTGGCCCCCTATTTAAAAAGTTTGAGGACCCCTGCTCTAAGCCATACCTTTTTTAAAAGCAGAAAACTAAAATTTGTTAAATCTGATTGCTTATCCAAACAATGAGGGGGCTGGGCCTTGTTGACGTATTCACCTAGTGAGGGCGTGCTTTTTCTCCATGTAAACAGTGAATGGCACTATATTCCTCTGTTTGCTAGAATCATTTATTGGTTATTGTGTTACCTCATTGAGTATGATCAATAGCAGTACTTCATTTACAGAAATCTGTAGTGATGTTCCCAGACAGTATATTATCCTGTGACTAATTTTTTGTTTTGTTCTGTTTTCTCTTTTTGTAAACTTTCACTGCAGCATTATGTTGATTTGTGTTCTGTGTCTGTTTTGGCTCAGTTTCCTTACCTTTCCATATGAATTTTTTTCTTTGTTTTCTTCACCCCATATTCCATATTTCATTAGACCAAACCAACATTTGTTTTGCAAAGTGCACATTTTGATCCACACATGTAAAAGCCTCGTTGTAAATGTATAAACCTGTATCTGTCTGCTGTGAGACACGCATGGCTGGGACAGTAGCCGTGTGCCGCATGCATCTCTGCTGTCCTTAATATGAAGCAAGGTTCATATTATGCCCCTCTAGTTCCCGATTAATTAACAGTGCAAGTAATCTGCAAACACCCCGTGTTTGCTAATTACTGAAACTCCAATTTAGCAGCCCCTCCCCCAGATTCCCTGACTGTCCGCCCTGTTACGCCCTCGATTCTAGCCATAAGTGGCATCTGATAGGTTGTGAGGCCTCAGCTCTCCTGTACTCTGCACTAATCATGGGGAAATGGATGGCACAGAAAATGGTGAGCTCGTCCCCCTCCTCCCCTGTCTGGTCACCGCACCCTGCTCCTTGCCTCTTTCTCGTTTCTTTCTTTTCTTAATCCCATAAACACAGTAAAGCCATTTTTAGTATCCTGTTTTGTTTCCTGATTATTCAAGGATTCACTCGTTAGACCTTAAGCCTCTCATTCTTCCATAGATCAGATTCTGTATTTTTTCTCCTTAGCCTAGAGCCTCGCCGGCAGTTGTGAAAGTTACAGTTAGAATATTCCTGGGCCCAGTCACCTCTGAAAAACATTACGATGTTACATGACTGCGGATTAAAAACAGACTTTGTCTGCTTCCCACATGTATCCCAGACAGGTTTTATTTAATGTTTCATGTCAGAATATTGTAAATTTAAAAGGATGACTTTAAATAAATGCAAACAAAGACAAACTTGTGGTCTTTTTGTCTGGAATTACTTTTAAAAAGAGCTCGAGCTTGCAGGGGAATTTACTGTCTGTCCAGTTACTAACGCGAGGCCTTCCCCTCCCCCCTCCTTTTTTTCTTAACTTCTTCCGTAGGCCTCTTCTCGGTTATTGGTCCGCCCCACCAGCTCTGAAACACCGAGTGCAGCCGAGCTTGTCAGTGCGATTGAGGAACTCGTGAAAAGCAAGATGGTAAGGCCTCCCAGAGACAGACCGAGCTTTGGAAGCTGCTCCGATTTGCCACCTGCAGATGGATTTGCCCTCATTTGTGCATTGCTCTGGGCTACAGAATGTAGCTGTGGCTTATTGCACAGCTGAATTATCCCTAACACCACCCTCACTTTTGACCAACAGCAAATTTGGGGGTCCCCACGACCACCCTCAGGTTCACTGATTTGTTTGAAGGACACACAGAACTCAGAGAAGCCGTTATTCCCACAGCTGCGGTTTATCACCATGAAAGGGCATAGGTTACAATCAGCCAAGGGACGCCCTGCATGGCGCAGGGCCTAGGAGAGTGCTGGGTCCAAGCCCCTAGCTGTCCTTTCCTGGTGAAGGAAAGCACTGACTTCTGCCAGCAGTGTTGGTGTGGCAGTTGGGACAGAGTATTGCCAACCTTGACAGCTCACCCGAGCCTTGGTGTTGGGAGTTTCTTTTTAGGGCTCAGTCACATGCACGTGGTTGACTGCTCTGTGTGTCTGACCTTGGTCTCCTGCCCCTCCACAGATGGAGATATTGTCACAGTATTGGCATAGCCTGTCTGTCTTGGCCCGAGGCCCCCAGGTATGCGGGACATTCCAGGGCCTTAGAGGTTCCCTTGCAGGAGCCAAGGACAGCCTCTGACTGCACACGCGACTGACTGTATCCATAGCATGTATATGTCGACTCCAGTCTAAATACATGCCTGGGGCAGCGGGACCCACAGATAGGTTCACAGTTTTCTTATGTTATCTCTGAGATCTTTCATTTGGGTTTACAGCATATGAGAAAAGGGTTTGCATTAATACATAAGGGCTTTATTCTCTTAGTGACCTCTGTGTTACCTGTTGGTCAGTGTGGATTCATTTAATAAGAGCCCAAAATTAAATGTTGATTCTTTGAAGTTAGACAGGCATACACTGCTTCTGATTCAAATCGATTAATTTCTATTTCTCTAGTTTTCTTAACTATGAAATGGAAAAACCACTGATAAACCACTAATGGTAACAACTTTTTATACTAGCAAATTCTACTACCTTGTAAAGGTATTTAACATCTTTTAAAAGCCACCCCTCCCAAAGTAAAAGCGCTCAGCCTCTTCTGCCAATCCATTCTCCAGCAGCAACCACTGCGAGCAGTTGGACATGTTTCCTCCAGATGTTTTCCTTGCTGGTGCAGGTGTATCCGCGACATATGCATGAGTGCATGCTTTTCTTTTAAAATGGATTTATTCAATTTTTAAGATTCTAAGACTTAATATGTCTTGAGGATCTTCTGATGTCAATATATACATATTACCTCTTCCCCTTTAATAACTCTAATATTCCATTATATGCATTATTTGATAATACCATTGAGAGCTTAATCTAAACCAGGTGCTATACTAAGTGTGAGCGTATATTAATTTAAATATACTCCCCCACATCAACCTTATGAGGTAAGCATGCATTACTATCCCATTTTACAGATCAGGAAACTGAGGCACACAAAACATTTAAAAATTTGACTACTAAGGGTCAGAAACATTATACTATAATTTATTTAAATAAATTCCTACTATATTAAAGTTGTTCCCAGTTTTTCACTATTATAAACATCTATGTTCATTACATATTTGTGGTTATATTTGTAGGGTGGATTTCCAGTGTTGGAATTGCTAGGTCAAAGAGTATATTTCTTTAAAGTTACGTGTTTTTATCTTTTGCATTCGGGTATTAACTAGGTACCAGATATATCATTCCTATTTCTTCTACCCCTTAATAGCCTCTGATGAAGCTAGTTGACTGGATCAAATGTGAATTATATAAAGAAAATATTCAGACTGGTATGTTACCCCGCCATAGCTAAGAATTTCTCCCTGGGCAGTCACACTGTGTTCTGGAAAAGACAAAATGAGCTTTGAAGTTAGACAGGAAGGTTGCTAGGACTTGGTAGCTAATTCATAAATTCTGACTCCACTAGTCAAGAATTTGGAATCACACCGATATGAATTGAATTACAACCACATGCTTGGTGTCTCTTTAAGAAATAAGTTGTTTAAATGGTTGAAACAAAGGGTACTTAAAATGTATGCAGTGAGTTTTTAAGCATCCTTAAACATTTTTTAAAAAGCCATTTATATACATTAGTTAGATGATCATTAAAATCATTCTCGTCTAATAATTGAAATGGTTTCCCAGGGAATACTATGAACCAACACTTCGTCAACCTGCTGGTCATTATTCTGCAAGTATTTAAGTTGTATTCTGTTTTATGTGGTCTCTGATTGATTTGTAGTTAATTCGAGTGGACTTCCAAATGGAGTATTGGCCTGTGGCGTGGTCCCTTCCAGCTCTTATTGGTTTATTCTCCTTTCTCAATTCTGAGGAATTAAACGTTCTCAATTTACTCAGTTGAAACTAAGTTATTTCTGCACACTGATGTCTCTCCTTAAGTGGAAGGACATAACACCGTTGGCACAGTGAGAAGGGCAGAGGTTTGGGGGTCGGATGGACGTGGGCTCACAACCTCCTGCTTACAGTGGATCTCCACCAGCACGTGCTCAGCCTCTCTGAGCCGGGTCTTTGAGCTGCACATGGGATGCTGTTGGTTGAACTCCTGGGAAGGTTCCATGCACATGGGCATTCTCTCTCCTCCCTGGGAAGACCACATTTTTGTACTTTATGTGACAGAGTCACCTCTTCTTCATTCTGCCGTGGGATGTAATCTGAACTCTGCCTTCTTTTTCTGGTTCAAGGGAAACATAACTCTGCATTGATTTGCTGTCACTAATCCTCTGATGTCAAATGGGAACTACTTTTTTGTCAGTAAAAATTTCAGTGAATCGTTTTAATATCCTTCATCCTCTCCTGCTGCCTGTGACCATGCTGTGGACCCTTAGTCATCCACGTTCATTTTCTTGGGGGAGATTTCTGAGGCTGTCAGAACTAATGCCTTCGGAACTGGATTTGAATACTGCATTGTTTATCCATCAGAGGCTACACGTTAATTTATTTGGTTGGGGAGGAGAGGAGAGAAGGTATTCAACTGTTATGCAGTTGTTTTAAACGTTGTGCATTTTTCCTACACGTTGGTAATAGCGTAATAGTAGCCTACCACCCCAGTAACTGTTTCAATTTGACTTCGGGGTTTTCTTCTCTTCACTGATAAAAATATAAAAAAAGATACAAGAAAGAATAAAAATAAATGAAATAGCATCTAACTCAAGAGGTTAGAAAAACCAAATAAAAACAAAAGGAATGAATTCATAGATAAAAGCAGACGTTAATGAGTTGGAAAACAGTAGAATAATAAAACCAGAAATCTGTTCTCTGTATAAATATGGACATTAGGTAACCTAAAGAAAATAGCAGAAATTCAAAGAATTAAGAAATTATAAGGGAGGAATAAACTGAAGAAATTCAAACAATCATAAAACATTACTTTGTTCAACTCTCTGAAACTAAATCTGAAATGAAACGTGGATGAAATGGGCAGTTCCCTAAAAAAATTAAATTTATCAGAACTAACTTCAGAAGAGGGAGAATATCTTTGCAGACCTATCCTCATATAAGAAATAGAGAAAGGTGACAAGGACAAAAAGAACTGTGAAGTCCCAGTTATTTCATTTGAGGTAGCGTTATGCTGGTGACAACCTTTTCACTCACATTTGTGTAAGAGGTAAATGGGCCACAGGGAGGGATTGAGCGTCATTAATGTGACAAGGACATATGACCATGACTGCCTTCCCGTCAGGACATCTGCACCCTCTCGGGTGGCCCCTCTTGGTCAGGGCAGGTCAGATCGGAGCACAGGCAGCCAGAGGGGCCTGAGACTCCTTTGTTTCGGGTCTGCACAGACGGTCCACCGGTTATGGAAGACAGGTCCCCAGGGGCACTGATGAAGTCCATGTCTTAACCTCTTCGCTGTCTCCTGGAGCCTTTCTTTTCTGTCTTCTCGTTGGTCAAGTGAACAGAATTCAATCTAACGAGTTTCAGCTGTCCAGACAGGTGACAGGGCCCAGTGTTCGCCCCTTGCTCTCCCTTGGGGCTCCTGTCAAAGACGTGCCTGAACTGACACATGAATCATGGTCTGCTACTTGACAGCAAAACCTTTGCTTCCAATAGAGGTCAGTAGCTAAGCAGTGCAATTTATGGATCAAACTGTGCTCCTTAACTAAATGTCCTGTTTCTCAAAAATAAGAGTAGCAGTTGGTGTGTTTTTGTACAGCTCTGTGGATTTCATTTAGCAAGATTAGGTGTACAGACTTTATGTCCTCAAAGCACTGCTTCATGATGAAGTGAGATTCAGTCTGTTACTGTAAGGAGGAGAAAATAGCAAAAGTATCAGAGATTTTAATTTATTAATATGTGTATTAGGCGTTAAGTGAAGTATTAAGTGTTCTTGCATTTTGTATTATGCTGTTTATCCAAAGATAAGTTAATCACATGTTTCCAGTTCAGTCATTTCTATATATCCAGCTAGATGTTTGGAAATTTTAAAAGAACTGTAATTCCTAGGGACTTTATAAATCCAGGTAAAGCCACAAAATTAATGTGTCAAACCAGGAAGTAATTACTAATCATCGTCACATTCATCCAGGGAGAGACGTTATCTATAGTCAACTCATAGATTTATTGAACTCTTGCAAAAATTTGCGTGAAGTTCTATAGGGGATACAGTAATAAAAAATAATCACCGGCAGAAGCTAAAGTCCAGTGGGGGAGGGAGAGTTCTGGAGAAGTAGTTGAGACCAGCATGATTACTACTCCTATAGAGAAGGAATAGAATGGAAGCTGTGAGATAGAGATTAATTTTAGCTGGGTGATCTGTATACATTTAAGTATGAGTCAAGGCTTCATGGACAATCAAGAGCAAACCAAATTTGTTTAAACTATAGATTGCTGATATTGCTACATAGCCCAACCACGAGGAATGTGGCTGCCATGTCCAGGGGCCACACTGGCCTGACCCACACACTTCTGAACTACTCATGCTTTCATTTGGCAGGAATATAACCAAAAAGAAAATTGCTAGATTTGAAATACATGATATATCCAAAAACGAATACAGTGCTCTGATGTAAGCAAGTATATCATTTCTAATTATGTGGTAACAAGGAAGACGATATGTATATAAATTCACTGTCCTTCTCATTCTAACTTTCCCCTTTTACCCAGCTCCTCTGACTCCATTTTTTTATTAATAGTAGGGGTTTTTGTATTGTAAATACTATGTAATTTCGCAAACATAAAGATTTTATAATTTTACAAACACATCTTCTAACTTAGAATTTCTTATCCTGATTTCAAGCTATCATGCACTGTAGGCAGTAAACATTGCCGATTATCTAAATCTCTTCCAGGCCCTGGAGGATCGACCAAGCTCCCTCCTTGTGGACCAGGGAGACAGTAGCAGCCCTTCCTTCAACCCCTCGGACAACTCCCTTCTCTCTTCCTCCTCGCCCATTGATGAGATGGAAGAAAGGAAGTCCAGCTCCTTGAAGAGAAGACAGTAAGACAGAAGTATTCTCATTCTCATTGTTCTCTGGCTTCCCTCCTGTCTTTGTCACCTTCAGAAACATGACTGGCATTCATCTCTGAATTAGTGCAGCGGGAGCTCCAGGGTCTCTGGTTGAGTAATTGTATGTGCGTGTGTAGAGGACTCAGAACCTCAGAGGGGTGGAGTAAGCCACAGCTGCAGTTTCTGTTATCTTATTCTTATACTTTGTAAGAATGACTAGACAAAGATAGCTTCTGCCACTTACAGTGAGGAACTCCTACACTTTTTATTGTGTATATAGTCGTCAAAGAAAAAAGAAGATAACATAAAATTAGAACCTGTCCCCAAAACTTAAATATATTTTGAGTATACCTTAGTGGTAGTGTTTCTCAATTCTAGTAAAGCAGCTCGTGGTAAGAGTGTCCTGAAAAATGTTACAAAAGGTTTAAAGTTGCCTTTGCAGAATAGGATAAACTGTAAGATGCATGAAGGCAGAGACTTGGTTTTATCCAGTGTGTGTGCCTCAGCTGCTGGGCACATAATAACACCGATTCCCTCCCAAAAGGCGCCAGGATGATGTTGGTCGAATGAATGAACAACAAATGAATGAACCTTTTCCAGCCAGTTGAGGTTGTTTGCTATACTGATAAAGTGGTTATCTTCTATTATCTAAGTGGCCTGAAACAGTTACTAAACCTTACAAACAAAAACACAAGTGATGTGTTCAAATCCAAAGCTTTAAACATCTGAGTTAAAAATTGTTCTTATATGTCCAATAAAGCTTTAAATGACTCAATCTTTTTTTTTTTTTTTAAAGCTGCTTCCTTTAAAGTCATGGCTTTATAAACAAGTCACGTCTAAGCTTCTCTTTCCTGTCCGTATGTGCGATCAGAATCCCATAGGGTAAATTCACGCTGATTGCACTATGCCCCTGTGCATGTGTCTCTTGACCTCCGGAGCTCTCATGGGTCACCCACTTAAACCTGTAAGTGATTTGGGACACTAAAAAATTTAAGACCCAGTTGTACAAATTTGATATATTACTGTTCAGTCCCAGGAGTCTATCCTGACAGGAGCAAAGGTGCAAAAGAATTCACTTAGACAACAAAGAGTTTGGATTATAAACACTATTTTTTTCTCTCTCTTTTCAGCTATGTTTTGCAAGAATTAGTGGAGACAGAGCGTGACTATGTACGGGACCTTGGCTATGTGGTTGAGGTGTGTATTTTCAGAGGTTTAATAACCTAGTATTAGCCCTAAGAGTTGTCCAAAGAGCTATCATTTTAGACATTTTAACACTGATTCTCTCTCAAAAGCCTTACAAACATTTTTGGAAAAAAATAACCAACAAAGTATTTCTGAAATATAAAAGTTAGCCAATTAATCATCTGTATCAGTAGTAAATGCTGCTTTTTTGCATAGTACTGCATCTTGATATAATCTTTTTTTTTAACAATTAAGTTTTTAAACAAATATATCCAGTTGTTTATTAGACAGGAGTCTTACCTTTCTTTCACAGAGTGAGTATCACAGAAATGAAAACATATTGGTTAAAAGAATTCAGCATAGCTCAGCTGTGGATTCACTTCCATCCTGAATCCACCCAAGTTCAGAGCTTGGCCTATGGCTATACCAGGTCATGTACTTAAAGTTTTGCACGGAATGTGTCACCACTGGTCAGTTTTTTTCAGTTTTCACTGACCAGAAGTTGCTAGGGACTGTGTAGCCATAGGATAACTACTACCTTTTGTACAGGATCAAGAGCTGTTTCTAGGCTAATCCCTGCCAATAAGTTTAAGACACAATCATATTAATAAACTCAACTCATCAAAAAGCTATTTTTATAATATAAATTTCATCATTTATTCCTTCAGCTTTGCAAATATATATAGGAAAATACTTTTTGAGTGCATATCCTATTAAAAGTCACAGCTATTACAGTTAGTTGGGTAACATAAAAGATGTAACATATTTGATTTGTATATAGTCATTGTTAACAATAAGTACCCTGAATACTTAAGAGGTTCTTGTACAGGCTGAATTAAATAGAAGTTTTAAACCATATTTTAGCAACATACTTAATCAACTTTTGTCAAAAAATCAGTGTATAAGGAGAATATGATTAAATCCTTATTTAGCAGTTTACATAGTCCTAGCTCCATAGGAGGCTGAGGTGGGAGGATCCCTAGAGCCCAAGAGTTTGAGGCTGCAGTGAACTATGATCATGCCACTGTGCTGTGTCCATGCATCAGAGCAAGACCCTGTCTCAAAAGTAATAAAACTAATAATAATCCAAAAAGAAAAGGAAATCTTTCTGTTTATATGAGATACATGCTGAAAACAGAGGAAATGTGATTCTGACCAAATATTAATATTTACTATTTGCAAGCTGATAAGATTATTTATTTTAATGAAACCATTTACATTTATTTAAATTTCAGTTCCTTAAAAGAGTTTTGATCTGTGAATGCTAAACAGTTCAGGGAGAGAATATGACAGCCAATGGATGTAACGGTGTATTTTAAGTACTAGTTAAGCATACTTTTCATATAGGGTTTCTTGTTGGTTTTTAAATAAAGCATTGGTTACAAGAAAGTGCGTGTGTCTATTTTGTCCTTTGTGACTATTAACCAAAAAGCCATTACTTGACTCAAAGACATTCCATGAAATAAACTTAATTTTAAACATTCAATTGTAGGGCTACATGGCACTTATGAAAGAAGATGGAGTTCCTGATGACATGAAAGGAAAAGACAAGATTGTGTTTGGCAACATCCATCAGATTTATGACTGGCACAGAGAGTACGTAAACACATGTCGTGCTGGGTGGTGTGCAAAGCCTCAGCATGTGCTAAACCGCGCCAGGCCAGGCCCGCGGTAAAGGAGATTTATTCTTTTCCTTTCTATTACTTGTGTAGCCTCCTGGAGGGAGCCAGTGCAAAGGAAATATTGATATACTGAAGTTTTGTAGTATCATGTCAATGCACAGGGAAGAGTCTTCCACATGCTGGTCCTGACCTTGGGCCATTTGCCTCACCCCTGTGACCTCCATTCCTTGTCTGCCTACCTGCATCATAACATTACCCACCTCATGGGGTTGTTGGGAAGAATGACTGAGTTAATACTTGTAAAAGCACTTAGAACAATGTCTGCATACAGTAAGCCTCAATAAGTGCTTCTGATCAGAATTGCAGCCATCTTGAGAATAAATACAAGTTATTATTAAAGGATTTTGAAGACATTCATTGCTGCTCCCTCTGCCCAGAGCCTGCTGTCGTCACCTCCAAAGCCCTGCACTGGCCCTGCAGCTCAGCTCAGTGCTGACTTAGGCCTGGTCATTCCAGGCAGAAATGTTCCCCCCTGCAGACAGCAGATAGGAATGTGCTCTTTAAACTACAAAATTCTATACAGATAAGAGGAGGAATTCCCAGGGGATTTATCAAGTAATATTTTGTACTATATTTTGATTTTGATTTATGATTTGATTTGAATATTTTGATTTATGTACTCATTTTCCCTAATAGAATGTAAAACCTTTTAACCCAGGTTCAGTCTTTATTTTCATATCCCGTGCAATGTCTAATTTAATTGGATTTGCAGATAAATGTTTGGTCAACTTTAGAAACAGCCCTCCAGTTTATAGTGATCCAATTTTAAAAGGGATACTGGTACCATTTAGTGTTTACTCCCAAGGCTGGTTTTTAAGGCTGTGGAGGGAAGAGGGAAATGACACAGTGTTCCTGGGATAGTCAGAGAAATTGCATCCAGAGATGCTGTCTGCCACAGTGTCTGCAGAGCTGGAGGATAGAAAAATCCCTTAACACAACATTAATTGGCCTGGAGGTTTGCAGGTTAATAAAATACCAAATACGAATACATGTAAGTGGTGATTAAGGTAGATATACATCTTAAAGACAACTGTAGCCCAGAAGAAATGAAGAGCAGATGCCCTACTGCTATTTTGTTTCTGTGATTGTACCTAATTTTAATCTTAAAGGGAGCTAATATTTATAACCTAGATGTTGATTTTGATGATAATTGAGGAAACTTCATAAAGCTGGCACAGGTAACATATTTAGTATTTTATGTCTATTGTCCAATTTGACCCTCTAAAAATCATCATAGAATGAATACGAAACTCAGAGGTATAAAGACCAAGTTTTCAGAAATAAAAAATGACCAATTGCTTTGAAACATTTTATTTGTCACTCTGTATTCATCCCAGGATATTAGCACTTGTGTCCTTGAACAAAATGAGACAAAAATGCTCGTTGTCCAAAGGCAAGGAAGATTGCGAATCAAGAGATGCTCCCATCCTGCCTTATCTTCCAAAACTGTGTGTCCCTTTTTGCTTTATAGCCCGATCAAATGTTTTCTGTGTATGTTAATATTTGTTAAGCATATACTTTTCACTTCCCAACTGCTCATGTCAAAGCAAACTATTTTGAAAATGTAAACCTAAATCTAAAATTAAAAGACCAAATTGGAGATGGTTCTTATATTCCCTTTCCTATCAGCTTTTTTTTAGGAGAGTTAGAGAAGTGCCTTGAAGATCCGGAAAAACTAGGATCCCTTTTCGTTAAACACGTAAGTACAATAGCATTGTTTATATTTTGTTCTGATGTTGTCATCTTTAGTCATTGGTGTGTCAGATTAATGAAGAACTCGGTTATACTTTACAAGAGTATATAGGAATAAAATCAAACTGTGCAGTGTTAGTGAATTAGAATTAAAATCTCTTTTTTTATATGACAATTATCTGCTTTCCTGGTTACTTGGCCCCAGCTATCTATTTGGCTAAAAACAGTACATGTTGGTCAGAGGGGACCAGGGCCGAGCCTAAAGCAATAATATTTGGGGGTGTCTTTGGGCAGACAAATATTTGGTGGAGATGTATATATACCTGCAGTGGGTTTAACGTAATAGCCAAATAGGTGTGTATATCTAAAATAAATATATTAGCATTTAAGTTTTTTAGTTAGGTTTTTTCCCAGGGAAAAAAATCACCATTTTTTAAAAAAATTAGTAACAAGAGTTTTTTTAAATTTTTGCATATCTTGTTAATGTCAGACTTGATGAAAGGCAGGTGGATTTTTGTATCTGCTTTTGCATTCAACCTGTGATATTTTTTTTGGTTAAAGTATACCAAAAAAATTCCATCCTCACATAGATGTATGGTTAGAAAGTGACAAAGTATTTTTTAATAGCCTTTTCAGAGAATTTTAGATAGTTTATTTTAGATACTATACCAAAACTTGACAAGTGATAATTTCTTTTTTTTTTTTTTTTGAGACAGAGTCTCACTTTGTTGCGGAGGCTAGAGTCCCATGATATCAGCTTAGCTCACAGCAACCTCAAACTCCTGGACTCAAGCAATCCTTCTGCCTCAGCCTCCCAAATAGCTGGGATTACAGGCACGCGCCACCATGCACAGCTAATTTTTTCTATATATTTTTAATTGGCCAGTTAATTTCTTTCTATTTTTAGAGAGACGGGGCCTCGTTCTTGCTCAGGCTGGTTTCAAACTCCTGACCTTGAGCTATCTGCCCGCCTCGTCCTCCCAGAGTGCTAGGATTACAGGCATGAGCCACTGTGCCCAGCCTGACAAGTGATAATTTCTTAAAGGTTAGTTACAACATGGAATCTGAAAACCTACCTGTGAACTTCTCCCCCACTGTGACATTAAATCCATTGAACTGTCTTGAACTTGGAGGCTCTTTCAGCCATGCACAGTCTTAGGCCATCATGCATCAGTCAGCGGAAGACATCAGTTCACTTAGGCAACCTCTGACTTCCAGAGGTTGACACATTTTCATTACACGATATCCAAAAATCAGACTTTTTCCCATCACCACCCATCTTTTCAGAAAAGTCTTCAAGTATTGTCAATTTCACAGTGACTGATAGATACATGTTTTCCAAGATTCTAAATTTTTGCTTGAAAGCTGGAGTTTTCATCATTAACAAATACTGCCAGTTGTCTGCCTTGAAATGCCAGGCTGATTTCATTTGAGAAAGTGTCTACCAGATACTAAAGCATAAATAATTATAGTTGGTTTCCATCGTTCTTTCAAGTAAAAATGGTGGCCGTAAAAAAAGCATTTAGGTCAGCCTACAACTCGATTACATAATTGCTTTTTCTCTACTCGAGACAATATATTCAGCAGAAATATTACGTCGACTTCCGTCTTGTCACAAGAATGTTGATAAAGTATATACTCAGTGGTTGAATTTAAGAAAATGAACAATTTTTATTACTTCAAGGACATTCTTAAATGAAACTGGCAGTTTTTTTTATTGCAAATTTGTGGCAGTGAAGAATATGTGCTGAGGTGCCAGCAGTTTCACCTGCCATTAGTTTTGCACATTCCTGCAGATGTCAGCACAATGAAAAGGGCAGATGACATCTTAATGTTCTTTTGAAAATAGTTCTGAACTGGTGGAGCCACAGAAAGGCCTCAGACCCCCAGGGGTCTGCGCACCACCCACTTCGAGGATTGCTGGATTTGAGGGAAGGCTCATCATCTACTTCTTTCCCCCTGCCTTTAGGATTTGAGATTAATGAGCTTTTCCTCCTCTACTAAAAACAGCCAGGCTTACTAGGACTGGCCAGAGTTTGGAGGGATGGGAATAATTCTTCGTTTACTATTAAGAAGTGTATTCTTTTGCTATCTCTGGTGTTTGCTGTATTTGGTACTGAAGTGAATGAAGGGTTTGGTATATGCGAGGGAGCGATGATGAAGGACTGTTTTTGGAGCCACAGACAGAAGACTGATCTATGTCATGAATCTAGAATGTGCTCCCAAGAGATCGAGAGATTTAGAAAAGTGGCTTGGTTTTAAGAGAATTCCCTTTATGAATGTGCTGAAATATGCATGTGCTCTTATATTCTAATTGAACTTCTGATCCTTTTAACCCATGTGTTTGCCTTTTTCATTCCTAGGAGAGAAGGTTGCACATGTACATAGTTTATTGTCAAAATAAACCAAAGTCTGAGCACATTGTCTCAGAATACATTGATACCTTTTTCGAGGTAAGACCAAGATAGAAACAAAGTATTGCTGAATCTTTTCTTCCATCTGATTTCCAGAAATTAAAGTATTATTGGTTTCCCAGGAGACTAAGCAGTTCTCAGAAAATTAGCCTGAGTGATAAGAACTCTGAACCTATATTTCTTTCCTATAAATCAGAGAAATGGGTATGAATTCAGTCTATTGTGGTATCACCTGGCACTCAGAAGACTGGAGCAGTTGTTAAAGGTTTTTATCAGTCTTAAAGTTAAGTCTCATTACAAATTTAGAATAATTCTTAATCTAAACTTTTAGCCTAAAAATCAGATATGTATTTGTATGAATAAAAGAAAGCATTTGCAGAAAAGCCCCTTGAGCTTGAATGAGTACTTGGAAAAACAGCTTAAAAATGTTAAAGTGTAAAACTTGGAAATTTTTGCACTACTTAGTTTTAGTGCAAAGTGGCTTTTATTTCTTATAACCTTTACTCACGATGTTATAGTTAAGCTCTGACATTAATGTTCTGACAATTACAAGGACTAAAACAGTGCCCTTTAATGAACATCACTTTAGATCTTTTTTTCTCCCTTAAAACCACAGGATTTAAAGCAGCGTCTTGGCCACAGGTTGCAACTCACAGATTTGTTGATCAAACCAGTGCAGAGAATTATGAAATATCAGCTGTTACTAAAGGTGAGGAGATTAGAGGTACAAACCCCAGTGTCAGGAGTTAGTTTGGTGAGAGGACAGGACTCAGAGTGAGAAGGAAGGTGAGGAAGTCGTTTGTATAAGAAATATGAAACAATCTTGTTACTTCTGATTTTAAATATTTCAAGGTAGATTGTTAAACATTTAATAAAACACCTGATATTATTTTCTCCGTTTTTTATTTACATCAAGTTCTGAATCAAAATTTCAGTAAAAGTGAATTTTTTATCCCTGCCGCAGACCTTGGAATGCTAAGGATTTTTCTTCAGCTGTGTCAACCTTAAATATTTTCTAAGCTTCTTGGAGCCTTGGATAAAAGTAAATGTTTACTCCCTTGTCTTCCTCTCCACTGGCTCAGGACTAGCCCTTGATTGATATAAATTCTTCAGCACAACTAAAGGCAGAGCCACATATTTTTCCATGATAGAAGTGACTACTTAAATGTATGGAGGCTCCTTCATGTATGAAACTTAGTTCCTGGACATAAAGAGGGACAAGAGCTTGTTAGATAGATCTGGTCTGACTTTCTGTACTGCAGCTTGAAATCCACGTGTAAGGGGAAACCTTCTCACTGTGTTACTTAGAGAATAATGGGAGAAAATGGAACTAAAGCACTGAACCCAGTGCCTGGCACAACATGAGCAATCAAAAAGTTAGCAGCTGTTGCCCTCATCACCATCATCATGTCCTCTCCTTTTCCCTTGCAGGATTTCCTCAAATACTCCAAAAAGGCCAGCCTGGATACATCAGAATTAGAGGTACTCGCATCACTGGCTACTCCCACCCAAATCCCTGCCGGGCTCTTCTAATCCCGAGTGTCTCCAAGCAGGGAGGCCTGGCCCTGGGAGGGGGTCTCTGCAGCCGTCTGGATTGCCCTCTGCATGCTGGAGGGTGGGAGGGAGAGGAACAGGGTTAGCACGTCAGATCTCCCCTAGAGGAGCTTGAACTTTCACTCTGCTCTCTTCCTGCCCGCAGAGAGCCGTGGAAGTCATGTGCATAGTACCAAGGCGCTGCAACGACATGATGAACGTGGGGCGGCTGCAAGGATTTGATGTAATGTGGCTCTTGCTCTTGAAAAGGGTCCTCTGCCTCCATCCCTTTCTTTTGTCTTGGATTATTTCTGTAGAGAGCTGATCCTTTTTGCTTGGTTTTCTGCTTTATCTTACTTTACTTCAACCTGACTGATACTTTCTTTCAACTTTTTTTTTGATGCATTTGATTTGCTTTTTGGGGACCTTCCTCTGCTCAAAGCCTCGTGGCAGAAACAAGCAGGACTGTGCTTTGTCTCTTGGGCCCTCTACTGTTGTAAGAGCTTTCCCCTGTGTTTAACCCTTTGCACTCGCTTGCTTTTTTCTCATTATCCACTTGACATTATCCACACTCGACATCCGAGTACAAAGGGTTAAAACCATGGTAGCTACGGATATAATAGGACCCTGGAGCTTGACTTTAGGGTCACTGTTGTTAGTCCTTGTTAGTCCAACATACTTTTGTATGGGTTGCCAGACTACTCATATTACATGTTACCTGTTATGTGTCCTAAAGGTGAATCCAGAACCAGAATCTCTTTTTTAAATTTGACTATTAAGTAAGGAGATGGGAGGTTTTACTTTTCTTGCCTACTGTGTTGCTAGAGTTTAAAGTTCAGTGCTGGGGTTCTCACTCTGCAGTACCCATAGAATCGCCTGCAGGGCTCCTGAGACACAGATTCTCATACATGTCTGATTTGTTCCTGCTGAGCGATGCTATTGCCACTGGTCCAGAGATCACACCTTGAGAACGGCTGTTCTAGCATGAACTAGACATTTTTAAGATCCTAACATTAGTCTCTGATTGTAACTGAGGCCAGAGGCTTAGACAAAGGTTGACAAGAATTTTATTTAGATAATTGTTCTGTTTGGGGCTAAGAACTCATTACAGTAAAAGAAAAAAAATTGTAAGCTTTATAAATTAATAGAAGAAAAATACATTATTCTGTGGGAAGAAATGTATAGAAAAAAGAACTTCAGATAACTTAGAAAGCAATGTTTTTTTCTCCTCTTCCTTTGTCCACTTTTTCTTGTTTCAGGGTAAAATTGTTGCCCAGGGTAAACTGCTCTTGCAAGACACATTCTTGGTCACAGACCAAGATGCAGGGCTTCTGCCTAGATGTAAAGAGAGGCGCGTTTTCCTCTTTGAGCAGATCGTCATATTCAGTGAACCACTTGATAAAAAAAAGGGCTTCTCCATGCCAGGATTCCTGTTTAAGAACAGTATCAAGGTAATGTGTTTTGTGTGTGTTTTCTCAAGTACCAGTGCATGTTCCTCTCATGCTGATAAACTCTTTCCTTTTTAATGGTGACATATACTGATGCTTCGTTTATTAAATATTTAATATTTAATAAAATTTTCTAGTCCATTTCAGAAACTTTAATTCACCCCATCCCTCTTTCTACTTTCTGTGTTCTTGAGCGACTGATGTCTTGCACACACCTCAGGGTGACTGCAGCCATTCATTTTCACCATGACAAGAAGACCTCATCTTGGGTAGTGTCCGTGCACCACCTTCTCTATGACCATGGAAAACTTGTTTAAATTGGGGGGCACAGATTTGGAGTATTGCTCTGTAGCCAGAGACAATAGCTAACTCAGTGTATCTTCTTTTCCTCCATTCAACAAGGAGGTACTGAGCTGTCAGTGCATGAGGCATGAGCGCTCCAGGAATGGCCCAGACAGATGCCCTCTCTGCCCTGGTGCTGCTTGCCCTATGATGGGATAGATAAATAGACAAAGAAAACAATTGCAAATGGCCCTAAATTCTGCAAAAGGGACAAAACAAGGGTGAGGTAGAGGAAAGCCAGGGAAAAGACTGAGGTCCCAGCAGAAGATCCCTGGGAGATGAACGTGTCCCCCTCCCCCAAGTTCTTTTTGCCCTAAGCCACCAGCCCAGTGAGAGACAGGAAACCCCTCAGACCCTCCATACCCTGCAGGCCTTGTGGCACACAGGACGTTGCACCCTGTCCCATCTGGCTTCTCCCTTAGGTTTCTGTCAGCTGTCTCCAGCAGCCTCCCTGCACCTGAGCCTAGTGAGGCTCTGTCCCTGGGCATAGCCCTTCAGCTGGGGGTCTCCTGCCCACCACTACCTAGGAAGGCTTCAGAGGCCTCTGCATGAAGCTGGGCTGGGGGCCTTCCATGTCACACCACCTGCCCACCCCTCACTCTGAGGCCGTGTCAGGCACGGGCCCTCCATGTGCTTCATTGCACCTGCACTTTCATCACCTGAACTATGCATCCACCACCTGAACTGCATCATCATCCGAACCGCATCCATCAGTCACCTGAACCACATCCATCTCCTGAACTATCCATCCATCTCCTAAACTGTCTCCATCACCTGAACTACAATCCATCAATCACCAGAACTACATCCATCACCTGAACTTCCCACCCATTCTTTGTGCAAGTGTCTTGACAGAAAATCACTCCAGAACCATAGGAATTCTCTACACATTTTTCTTACATATTCTGCTGCTTCTATAAAGTTATTGAATGTGTTTTAATTGTGATATCACATATACTTTTATAACACAGGTTTTATTGAAATTTGGGATTTTTTTAATGGTGTCATTTTATTCCCTGGAACGTGAGTGAAAGATGAACACTGGGTCATCATAGAGGGGTTTTGAAAACAAGTATTCTCAGGCCCACATTAATTGTTCAAGCTGTTAAGTCAAACTATTAGTTAAACTCCTGATAATCCCCACGTACCTGAGTTAAAAGACACATGGAAAGGCTTCACGATAATGTTTTCTGAGGAAGTAAAAATGGAAGCTCTATCAAAAAGTGATTGTTCAGTTTTGACATAGGATGAACTTCACTTTGAACTTGGCCAGTGGAGATAAATATGCTTTGATTTTTTTATTGTGGTAAAATACATATAACATAAAATTTACTCTTAATCATATTTAAATGTTGTCTATCTCAGTGGTATTAGATACATTCACATTGTTATGCAGCCATCACCATCATTCATTTCCAGAACTCTCCATCATACAAAACTGAAACTCTGTACCCATTTAATATTAACTCCCCAGTCACCTCTCTCCACAGCCCCTGGCAACCCCCATTCTACTTTTTGTCTCTCTGAATGTGACTATTCTAGGGACCTCACATCCATGGACTCATACAGAATCTGTTTTTTTGTGACTGGTATATTTCACTGAGCATAATGTCCTCAGGGTTCATCCATGTTGTACAAGTGTTGAAATTTCCTTCCTGATTAAGGATGAATGATAATATTATTGTGTGCATACACCACACTTTGTTTATCCATTCATCAATAGATGGACACTTGGGCTGCTTAGTTATTGTGAATAATGCTTAAATTTTTTTTAAGGTGAGTTGCCTTTGCCTGGAGGAAAATGTGGAAAATGACCCCTGTAAATTTGCTCTGACATCAAGGACGGGTGACGTGGTAGAGACCTTCATTTTGCATTCATCCAGTCCAAGTGTCCGGCAAACATGGATCCATGAAATCAACCAAATTTTAGAAAACCAGCGCAATTTTTTAAATGGTAACGTATGTTCTGTTACTAGATACGTATTTCCTTTTCCTAATGGACACATTTCTACTCTTCTTCTCTCTCCCATCACATATTGATAGTGATGACTAAACTTAGCACTGCCTGCTCACCAGGTGCCATCTGTATATTCCATTATCTCATCTTCACAGCCACCCTCTGTGGCAAGTAGTGTCACCTTGCCACTTGCCAAGGCACAGAGTGAGTTAGTAATTTGCCCAGAGTCCCACAACTTGTTGGTGGCAGAATCAGGATTCGAAGCAGCCGTGTGGCTCTCAGCATGTGCCCCTCCCAGCTACACTGTTCCATTGTGTCCTGCACACAGTGTGCACAAGGGCTCTGTCCTAGGAGGAAGAATGTGCAAGGACGTAAGGCAGATGGAAGTGGCCAAAGATGGTGGAGACATTCATGAGTGTCTTGCATACCCACACCTCCCTTCTCCATTAAAAAAATGAAAGTGTTTTATCCTTCCCAACTGCCGTTACTTGAGTGACTCTAGAGGAGCCACAAACACAAAGGGAGCAGCCACACTGCTCCTAACGTTGCCTCGTAATAGGTGTGACACCTCTTTGAGGCTGCTGGCATCTACTCTGGTTTTAATTTGGTGATCAGTGAAGAACTTTGAGAATTGAATCAGAAGTATTATGTTCATTGAATCTGTCTTTTCTGTGCCCTTTTTTTCATACTATGCATCTGTATGCTCAAGTAGGATGTTGTAATGTTCTGTGTCACAGGAAAACCACCTCCACACCTTGCATGACATTCAAGAGCCAGGAACATAGGCACTCATTGAAAAATCTAAAGTCACGTGGCATTCTTGGCCCAAGTAGAATCAGCTGCCTGGGTGTTAACTCCAGGTTTCTATGCAGCTTGCAAGCTGATAATTGTGTACATTTGCAGTTAGAATTGGATGGATGGGGGCGGGAGGCAGACAGTTCCTGTGGGGGTAGAAGGTAGAGCTCCTGTGGCTGTGAGAGAATGTGGGTCTCTTTAAATGTGGTGCATCAAATACCAGTCGGTAGCTTGGGATCAGGACATCTCTACACTTTTACCTTTGTCTTTAAAATAAAACGAACTGCCCCCAAACTGCAGGCATGATTAGGCTGTGATATTACCATTTACTTGGCACTCAGCCTTGTCAAAAATCATACTCTGCCATCCCCGACCCCCATACAGGTCTGGCATATTAGGGACCAGGCCACAGAGCTCCGCCCCCCACCTACCCACCACCCTCCCCAAATCTGTGAAAAAATTGTCTTCAGCGAAACTTAGGAAGGAGGGGTGGGGCATATAGCAGGAGGTGAGTGGCGGGTGAGCCAGCAAAGCTTCAAGCTTCATCTGTGTTTATAGCCATTCCCCATCATTGGCATCACTGCCCGAGCTCCACTCTCCATGGAAAAATTGTCTCCTATGAAACTGGTCCCTGGTGCCAGAAAGGTCAGGGGACCTCTGGTCATACCTGTTCCAGAGAATTAAAGGAGGCCCCAATGAATGGGGTGGGAGCTCTGGACACGTCCTCCTCTTTCTGGCTCTCCCCATACTGCTGTGAGAGGCCTAGGCAGCACAGATTGTAGACTGCCTCTGGCTACAGGGTACTTTCCCACACATGCCCACTGCTGGGGTCAGGCGGTGGGTATCTGATTATGGTATTTCTCAAAGGCTGTAAACTTTAATAATTTATGTTAGTGTTTCCTTATATTTTATTTAACCTGATTCCTATGTTTTTCTCCAGATTATGTGAGAAAGCTAAATCACTAAAGTCAGAGATGGGACAGCAAGGGGCCTTGTGGAGCTCCTTTAACACATTAACTGCCATGTGAGTTGTATTTAACTCATACTAGTTTTGAGCCCAGGGCCTGTGAAGCATATGTAACTCATACATCTATTCACCTTGGGAGCCACAAGAACTATTTTTCAAGTTGCATATAACTCATGCACAGAAAACAATAAAAAATAAATGTTTCATTAAATTTAGGAGGATCGTTTTGTTTTTGAAGTTTTATTCTGTTTTTGTATTAAAACACCGTGGCCCCAAGGAAAACTTTTTTCTTCTGTGGCAGTCAATGTGTTAACTTCCCTTGTCTGGTTTATTTAACCTACAAAAGAGAGGTGGTCCATAAAACCACCTCTGAGTATGCTAGCCAAGGGGTTACTTGTTACTTAACTCCCACCCTGTTTCTTCTTGGACTAACCACTCCCCGGTTTAATGAAGTCTTTGGAGAAAGCTGCACAAACCTCTCCCACAGTGGGAACCAGTTGGTACTGCAGGCAGTCCTGGGTGACTCGTGACTCTGCCCTGGCATGGCTCTGGTCAGCCCATCGACATGGGCCATTTGCTGGGATGCTCTAGGTAGATGCAACTCCTTTCCCTTTGTGGGATGCAAAGGCTCTGCTGGCCTGCTTTGGGGAGCTAAAGTGTCACACCCTCAGGCCCCTCCCTTGCCTGCTGTCTGTGGACTGCTTACACTGCCCCCATCAAGTCACTTTAACTCCTTAGTAAACAGGATAGGAGCGCACTGCTCACTCCTTTACTGATGGATGGTGCCAGTCTGTGGCCTCCAGATGTGTAGGCCATCGGAAGGTCCTGGTGACCGCAGGCAGTCTCCATGACTTACCCTGTGACCAGCCCATGGCACATCTGAGCCCAGGGCTCCTTTAGATCGCCTCATGTTCCCTTTCCCTTTGTCCTGCCATGTGCTTTTCCCAGTGCCCTGACCAGTCTCCTCTGCTGTGTCTTGCTTGTTTTACAGCCTTGACATCACCCATCGAGTACCAGAGGAACCACAGCGGGGGCGGCAGCGGGGGCGGTGGGGGCGGGGGCGGCGGCGGGGCCCCCAGCGGCGGAGGCGGCCACGGAGGCGGCCCCAGCAGTGGTGGCACCAGCGGCGGCCCCAGCTCGAGCAGGAGCAGGCCCTCCCGGATCCCCCAGCCTGTCCGACACCACCCCCCTGTGCTGGTCTCCTCTGCAGCCTCGAGCCAGGCAGAGGCAGACAAGATGTCAGGTATGTGCACCCCGGGCCCCTCACTGCCTCCCCCCGGCGGCAGCCTGGCCTTGGAGGCCGGCCTCAGCCAGCCCAGCAGGCCGCCCCCCAGCGGAGACGCCGAAGGGCCCGAGCGCGGAGCCGAGCCGGTCCCCAAGATGAAGGTGATGGACAGCCCCCGGAAGTCGGCCGCGGGCGCCGGCCAGGACGCGGGCAGCGCCAAGGACGCGCGGGGGAGCCCGGGCTCCCTGCCCCTGGGGAAGCCCAGGTCCGGGGCCGTCTCGCCTCTGAACTCTCCGCTGGCCACCGCGTTCCCTTCTCCTTTCGGCAAGGAGCCCTTTCCCCCCAGCAGCCCCCTGCAAAAGGGGGGCTCCTTCTGGAGCTCCATCCCTGCCTCCCCCGCCAGCCGGCCCGGCTCCTTCACCTTCCCGGGGGACAGCGACTCCCTCCAGCGCCAGACGCACCGCCACGCGGCCCCCGGCAAGGACACGGACCGCATGAGCACGTGCTCGTCGGCCAGCGAGCAGTCCGTGCAGTCCACCCAGAGCAACGGGGTAAGCGCGCCCCACCGCCTCCGCCCCGCCAGCTCTTCTAAACCTCCTGTGTCGCCGTCGCTGTCCTCGTACTAACTCGGCTCTCCAGCAGTAATCGCCGCCTCTGCCCGCCGCGGCGACGCCCTCGGCTCTACTAACTCGCTCCTTGCTTTGTCCGTGTCTCCTTGATGAGGGAAAGCAGATCGTTAACCTTCTGAATGCAGCACCTTTAAAGCGTTCAGTTTTCCAGCCACCAAAATACCCTGGAACTTCCTTTTCGGTTCCTGCCTTCCTCTCGCACATGATTTGGGGGGAGGAGCCTTTTCCCGTTTCTACCTCTTACTTCAATTGAAATCTGTACACTTTAAGCTTTTTGCTCATCGCTTGGTTTTGCTCTTTTATGCTTTATATGGTCTTTGCGGCATTTTTGACTCATTTGCTGGGAAAAAAAAAATCCTTCAAGAAACTTCCAACAGCAACTCAAAGCAAACAAAGCTGACAAAATGGGGGGAAGGAATCTGTCCAGTGGGAATATTTTGCTGCACCCCGAGGTTCGCTCTGGAAGAGAGACTGCTCTGGGCACCTGGCTTCGTGGCTCCTGCAGGTGGCGGTGCAGCGGAGCCCCAGGAGCAGCGCCCTGCGTGGGCAGCAGGGCGCAGCGTGGGCTGGGGCATCTCGCCTCTAGGCTGGCCAGAGCCACTTTGCGCTGCACTCACTCGTTTTCTCAAGCAGAAGGGTTGCTATGATGGGTTTTCCCCCCATTTGGTGGCTTCCTCACTGTCTACCCACCTGTTCCGTACAGGGCACATGGCCTGGCCCCTAACACTTTCCTGAAGGCATGCATGAGTGAATAGAACTGTTCTAATGAGCGTATGTTTGATCACTTTATAAATTTTTAAATACATTTCCTTAAAAGGGATTGTGTCTCTCTTTATATATATTAAAAAAACTGGCTTTTGCATGTCTCTCTCTTTCCTCTGGACTTCTATTAATACCTTATTTGGTTTACTTGGTCTTATTCTTTCTTCCTGTTTTTTGTTAACATATTTTGTTAAACTCACTTTTTGTATTTAATTGAGAAAGAAGTTAACAGAATGGATTATGATACATTTATTTACAGCTGAGTATGATTATCAAAAATAAGTGTCTGCCAGGCATCCTGCAGAGCCTCCCTGTTAGACTGGATGTGCTTAGCGGGCAGGCCAGTATCAGACATGTGTTCAGTCAGGGAAAGCGATGCAGACAACCGTGACAAGCTGCACCTGCCACCTGGCCTTACACCTGTGATCCTCACAAAATCCACCAGTCAGCATCTCAAGCTCATCCTCACCTGGACATTTTCCCATCTGGCACAAGCGGAGTTCTCAGAGTCTGCATTTCGGAATTAATACATCAACTGCACCAATGTGGGAGCCAACACTGGTCTTCTCTGGACGTTCACGAGTAGATGTGAACAATGGCCATGGCCCCAGCATGCTCCCTCTGGGACAAAGGTGTAGGATAAAGGGAGCAGATGTTCCACGAGTTTTAGGTCTGGAAAGTTGCCTTTGCTTTCTGTCTTCCTCTTCCCACTTTTTCTTATTTGATGAGTAACCTGGAAAGGGACATTGCCAAACAGTGTTCCAGATGAGTCACAGTGCCTTACAGAAATGCCCCAGGGGCCGGGAAGATGGCCAGAGATCCAAAGTGGGATTTGGACATGTCCTCCAGAACCCTTAAGTATTTGGTTCAAAGGAACTGCCACCCTGCCTGGCCCCTACCCATGTGCATTCCTGTCCCCCTGGCAGCTCTTCAGAGCCTCCCTCCTCCTCAACCACGTCTGTCAAGCTGTCTGTGGTTACAGCCAAGTGGTTGTGCCTAACCCACGGCCCAGGTCTCTCTTCCCCCTTTAGATGGGCTCCTTCTGCAAAGTTCTGCTGAAAGCAGCAGTTGAGTAGGTGTGGGTCAACCCAAACTGTGACTGTGCCAGCCGTTCTGTGGTCTGGCCTTTCAGCCTGTTTTATTGGGCAATAATAAAAGTGCACTCACATTGGAGTCACTGCGGCCCTGCCTTTCTCTCCCAGGCCAGGTGGTCCCATGCAAAGTCACTAACCTCCCATGACAAGGGGCTGATGACCACACCCATTGGCAAGGCCATTGTGTGAATTAAGCAAGATAGATTTCAAATGCCTAATATATAGCCTGGCATGTAGGAAGTGTTCCAAAAATACTCATAATAGCTGTTATTATTGCAGTAAGATACTCAAATTATGAGATGTAACCTGGTATCATATATTACCAAAAGCAGATGTGCTTAAGATGTTTTTTGTTTATATATTCTAGCAAATTCAGCTTTGTAATCTCAGGACTGTTGGGTGTTGCCATGTAAGTCAGCATACCAGAGTACGTGCTAAAGGTATAAAATTGTGTAAATGAGTGTCCTCGGGCCAAAGCCCGATGTGTAGCACCCTTCACACGAGGGACCACAGGCAAGAAGTGATCCTCCATGGGGACAGCCACAAGGAAACAGACCCCTCCTTGGCAGAGACAAGAAACAAGAGCTGAGCGGTGCTGCTGTGTATTAGATTATCCACTGCAGGCCTAGAGTCATAGCCCTGGCCCCTAGAATTCCCACTGGCTGGCCTGTTGGCTCTCCTGCACTTGGTCTCATGAGAACCAGGACAGTCTCTTCTCACTTGTCTCCTGGGGTGGCTTCAATCTGCTCCAGCGTGTCCTTCAGCACCCAGTAGACCAGAGATGAGTGACAGTATGGCAGGGTTGACCAACAGGTTGCATCTGCACTGACCCAGGATCTGCCCAGGGCGTCCGAGAGCCCAGCAGAAGCCGGCACCTTTGGAGGCCTGACAATCCATGAACATCTCACAGCATCGCCGATGGAAGCTTCTGGGAACAAGGCACCAGATGCCATTTCCACATCTTGGTTTGAGAGAGGGGACTTGGACAAGATGTAGCTCAGGAGCTGGCAGGGGCCTCAGCTTTTTTCTCCTCCCCTCGGAACAGTAGGTCACTCACTAAATGGGAGCCTGGCTCAGAGACTGCTGTTTGCGTTTCATCTGTTCTATAGCTAGCACCACTCCGCGTGTGGGCCCAGGGACGGCATTACAGAACCAGCTTTGCTTTGCCGTGGTAGCCTTGCCTCATCAACTAGGCCACTCAACACACATTGAGTGCCTACTGCATGTTAGTCACTGACCAGAGATCAGGTGTCACCAGGGCTGCAGAATCAGGGTGGGGTAAGCGTCCCCACACCAGGCCTACTCCTGAAGTTTGAGTCAAGTGGTACCGTGATGCTCTATGATATGTTCCCATGGCAACAGTACCTTGGGGACACTTGAATCATGTAAGCTCGCAAGAGGGCCTCCCACCAAGGGATGAGCAATGGAGACAGAGCAGCCATCCCTAAGAAGAGAGTAATAGTAGTTGGTTTTACTTTCAGTGGTTCCACCATCTTCATTTTGAAGGGAAAAGAGGCAGAAATGATTAGATACGTCAGCAACTGAGCATGACTCTGGAACATGCATTTCCAATGAGCGTTTCGTCTGGAAGATTTAGGGATTTCTCTGTTATCTGATCTGTCAGTGAAATAAAGAACAACTCTTTGCAGCTTTTAAATACCTTTTAAAAAAAAAAAGCACAATATTCACAATGACATTGCTTTGTTTAGGTTAGGGATAACCCAACATGCTGTCAACGTGAGGACTGAGGTGTTCCCATGAACATGCAAGGAAGATCAGACTGATAATATCAAGCTCCCAAAAGTAAAGTGTCATTATTGTGGTGACTATATTTTAGATTGTCCCTAAATTGCTTTCTAGAGAAATCTTATTTTCAATTCTTGAAAAAGATGTACAAAGTTAGCTCGTATGAAGGAAAAGTTCAGTGTCTTCATGCCTGTCTGGGGAGCCCTGCCCTGTGCATGGTGCACAGCAATGCGTGATTTTACACAATCAGGTCTCATGTCAGTTCCTCTCTGCCTTTTCTTTTTCATCTATCCCTCTACAGAGTGAAAGTAGCAGCAGTAGCAACATCTCCACCATGTTGGTGACACACGATTACACGGCAGTGAAGGAGGATGAGATAAATGTCTATCAAGGAGAGGTCGTTCAAATTCTGGCCAGCAATCAGCAGAACATGTTTCTGGTGTTCCGAGCCGCCACTGACCAGTGCCCCGCAGCCGAGGGCTGGATTCCAGGCTTCGTCCTGGGCCATACCAGTGCAGTCATCGTGGAGAACCCTGACGGGACTCTCAAGTGAGTGCTTGATGGGAAAGCTGGCGCGGCGGGTGGCCACGGAGAGGAGGGCACAGCACAGATGAGGCACAAAGACCCTGGAGAGGATAGAGCTTATTGAAGGGGAAGCTGTGTTCGTTAGTGCAGGTTCCTCTCTGAGCAAAATGTGCAACCCCAAAGGGAAGATGGGTGTCCTCCCATCTCTCAGACTAATCCTAGCAGGTTCTTTTAATAACCTGCAATTAGAAACAAATAGCTTTTTGAGGTCACGAAATAGGGCACAACAATAATTTAGTCCTGGGAGGTCTTGGGTGGGAATGAGGACTTTCTGAGGACCCCTAACTCGTTTTCCGGGGTGTGTTGGGATGACATCTATGAATATACTCATGCTGTAAGCCACAGGGGAAGACCAGTGTGATGGCATTGCCATCACGCCTTATATACTAGAAGGGTCATTCATTTAAGAAACTTGAAACTAGTTTTGCTGCATTAAACATTATTTTAAAAAAAACCAAATTCGGGTGCTGGTTTGTAAAACTCTTCCCTTTCCTGAATCTCCCCGAAATGTCCATTGTGGTAGAGGTCCAACTAGATGGTTTCTGGAGGTGGAAGCATCACAGGACTTTGTGACTTTGATGTCCCTGAAAGATCAGGCACGGTTGTGTCCTCCGCACGCAGGGCTGCACCCTGGTCTGGTTTGCAGCGTGGGCTATGCCAGCATCTCAGCAGCTCCCTGTGCCTCTAGGCTCATGCCCCACAGGAGGCTGCAGAGGGCCCCTCTTTCTCCATGACAGTCCCTCGTCCTGTTTGCCTTTGTGCAGAAATAGCTTTTCCTAGTACATTGCTTAGGAATCCCGTTTGACAGCTTTCTGTATGTCAGTCATACTTCGAGAAAGTGGTTTAAAAGAAAGAAATCTGAGGAGGAAAAACCCTATTTTATACTTTGTAGCCTAAAAATTCTTATGTTCTGTATTCATCAAGGTTCTCTAGAGAAGTAGAACCAAAAGGGTGTATAGATATAGACATAGAAACAGACATACCTTGTTTTATTGTGTTTCAATTTATTGTGCTTTGTAGATATTGCATTTTTTTTATATATTGACGCTTTGTAACAATCCAGCAACAACCAAGTCTGTCAACACCATTTTTCCAACAGCACAGCAACACTTCCTGTCTCTGTGTCACACTTTGGTAATTCTTGTAATATTTCAAGCATTTTGATCATTATGATATCTGTTATGGTGACCTGTGATCAATGATCTTTAATGTTACTATTGTAATTGTCGTGGGTACATCATGAACCATGCCCATATAAGATAGCAAACTTAATCAATAAACGTTGGCTGTGTTCTTACTGCTCCACCAACTGGCTGATTCCCATCTCTCTTCTTCTCCTCTGACTCCCTATTCCCTGAGAGGCAGCAACATTGAAATTAAGCCCAGTAGTAACCCTACAATGGCCTCCAAATGTTCAAGGGAAAAGAAGAGTCATATGTCTCTCACTTTACATCAAGAGCTAGAAATGATTAAGCTTAGTAAGAAAGGCATGTCAAAAGCTGAGGTGGGTTGAAAGCTAGGCCTCTTGCACCAGATAGCCAAGTTGTGAATGCAAAGGAAAAGTTCTTGAAGGAAATGAAAAGTGCTACTGCAGTGAACACATGAATGCTAAAGAAAGCAAAACAGCATTATTGCTGACATGAAGAAAGTTTGAGTAGTCTGGATAGAAGATGAAAGCCTCCACAACATTCCCTTATGCCAGAGCCTAATCCAGAGCAAGGCCCTACCTCTCTTCAATTCTACGTAGGCTAAGAGAGCTGAGGAAGCTGTAGAAGAAAAGTTAGAAGCTAACAGAGGTTGGTTCATGAGGTTTAAGGAAAGAAGCCATCTTCATAACATAAGAATGTAAGGTGAAGTAGCCTGTGCTGATGAAGAAGCTGCCAAAAGTATCTAGAAGATGTAGCTAAGGTCACTGATGAAGGCGGCTACAGTAAACAACAGATTTTCAGTGTAGGGTAAAACAGCCTTCTATTAGAAGAAGTTGTCAGCAAGAACTTTCATAGCTAAAGAGAAGTCAATGCCTGGCTTCAAGCTTCAGAGGATAAGCTGATGCTCTTGTAGGGACTAATCCACCTGATGACTTTAAGCCAATGCTCATGAACCATTCTGAAAATCCTGGGACCCTTAAGGAAAAAATTATGTAAATCTATTCTGCCTGTCCTCTGGAAATAGAACAACAAAACCTGGCTGACAGCACATCTGTTTTACAGCATAGTTTCCTGAATATTTTAAACCCACTGTTGAGACCTACTGCTCAGAGAAAAAGATTCCCTTTCAAATATTACTGCTCATTGACAGTGCATCTGGTCACCCAAGAGCTCTGATGGAGGATGAACAAGGTGGTTAATGTGTGGTTATGTCTGCTAACAGAACATCCATTCTGTAGCCCATGGATCAAGGAGTAATTTCAACTTTCAAGTCTTATCATTTAAGAAATACATTTTGTAAGGCTGCAGCTACCATCCATGGTGATTTCTATAATAGATTTGGGCAAAGTAAATTGAAAACATTCTGGAAAGAATTCATTCTAGAGGCCATTAAGAACATTTGTGATTCATAGGAGGAGGTCAAAATGTCAACATTAATAGGAGTTTGGAAGAAGTTGATTATAATCCTTATGGATGACTTTGAGGGGTTCAAGACTTCAGTGGAGAAGTAACTGCAGATGTCGTGGATATAGCAAGAGAATTAGAATTAGAAGTGATAAAAGTATCAACAGATCTAATGCTCTCATTTCTTTTCATTGTATTTTGCATCAGCAAAATCTCTGTGCTAAAGCTACTATTTTAAGTGACACTATGCAAAAAGTTTTAAGTATTGTTAACTATATTTGTACAAATGCAACACGGCATGGTAAGTTTTGTTTCACAGCATGCTAAAGTTGAAGGATAAGGCATTCAGTGTAGACTTGCCATATCATTCTAAAGTGCACTGGCTGTTGCAGGGACAGGTGTTAGCCAAAATTTTATCTCTGCGAACACAGATAGCTAAATTTGATGAAGAACATAAGAATCAGCAGTTTGAACTATTGAAAGAAGATTTCTATAGGAAAGCAGAATTTCTACGTGATGTCATATCAAACCAAAATGACTTGAATATGTCTTTGGAAGCTAAAACTAAGTCTATATATGGTATGTGCCAAAAAATCCAAACATTTTGGAAAACTATCTTATTTCATTACTTGGTTTATTGCAATATTCACTTTATCATGATGGGCATGCCTATATGGATGCAGGTTTATTATAAGGGATTGGCTCACATAGTTACGGAAGCTGTCAAGTCCACATCCGCAGCACGGCCAGCAGGCTGGAGACCCAGGAGAGCCGATGGTGCAGATGAAGTCTGAAGACCGTCTGCTGTAGAATTTCCTCTTGCTTGGGAGGCCAGTCTTTCTGTTCTCTTTTTTTTTTTTTTTTTTTTGAGACAGAGTCTCACTTTATTGCCCAGGCTAGAGTGAGTGCCGTGGCATCAGCCTAGCTCACAGCAACCTCAAACTCCTGGGCTCAAGCAATCCTGCTGCCTCAGCCTCCCAAGTAGCTGGGACTACAGGCATGTGCCACCATGCCCGGCTAATTTTTTCTGTATATATATTAGTTGGCCAATTAATTTTTTTCTATTTATAGTAGAGATGGGGTCTCGCTCTTGCTCAGCCTGGTCTCGAACTCCTGAGCTCAAACGATCCGCCCACTTCGGCCTCCCAGAGAGCTAGGATTACAGGCTTGAGCCACCGAGCCCGGCCTCTTTCTGTTCTCTTAAAGCCTTCAGCTGATGGTATGAGGGCCACCCACATTAGGAAGCGTATCTGCTTTACTATTCCAATTAAAATGGAATTTTTTATGAAGTATCAGTCTGACTTTGTGATTAAGTGATGTAATATAGGAATTGGATAAAAGGGAATAATTGTCTGATACTGATCTGTTAGGTACTTCATAGGCTCCTTGATTTACATATTTAAAGTTCCTAAGATTATGGCTTTTCTCCCTTTTGGCTGTACAGCAAACTGTTTTAATCCACAGTTGTGCCTTATTGTTCCATAAAATTGTATCATTGATCCATCAATAAACACTTGTGGTTAAAACAATAAATTAATTAATTAATTAAAATAAAATAAAATTTAATCTAATCCAGACTTATCCCCACAGAAACACTCAGAATAATGTTTGGCCAAATAGCTGGGCATCCAGTGATACAGTAAGGTTGATACATAAAATCAGTCATCACAGACTCCTTTCTGGTTTAATCTTTAAAATTTGGTTTAAGTTGATTCACAGAAAAGTTTTCTTCAGCAGAGATCACCATTACTGAAGGATTTTCAGCCACCCTATATGCATATAAGTTGAATGTGCAGCTTTTCTCTAAAGTTTCCAGGTACCATTTGCTGCATGTTGGAAAGGCGTGATATTAACAGTGTGTTCTTTTCCACCTAGGAAGTCAACATCTTGGCACACAGCACTCCGTTTAAGGAAAAAATCTGAGAAAAAAGATAAAGACGGCAAAAGGGAAGGCAAGTTAGAGAACGGTTATCGGAAGTCACGGGAGGGACTCAGCAACAAGGTATCTGTGAAGGTGAGTTTCAGAGGCTCCAGGAACCTGCGTTCGCCCTCCGTGAGCAGAAGGGCCCGGGAGGCAGAGTGCTCGGAGACTCGGGGCCTAGGTCTGCTCATGTAAAGTCTCCCTCCTGCCACGCCGCCCCTGCCCTGTGAGCTGCGCCCTGCAAGGTCTGGGACTGTGCTGGCTGGCACAGGGATGCATGTGTCCTACAAGGGAACAGGTAGACACCCACACACTCGCCAGGAAGCCATGGCTCAGGCTTCCTTCGGTGTCCTGTGTAGACCAGAGGGCTGGCGACCAGCTGTGAGGACGCTCCTAGGTTCTTCGGCTTTAATGGATTCCCTTGGCGGTCTCTGTAGTCAAATTTAATACTCCATAATCAGATTGCCTGAAGGCTGTGGGAGTTTTGCCTGGAGAAGAAGAAAATACCTCCTGAAAGGGACTCCGAGCACCTTGGTCAGGGCATTGGCCATCCTGCACTGGGAAGTTGTCCGGGGACCAGCTAAACTCAGCCCGTAGGATGAGAAAGATTAATGTCTCTGAGTTTAAGCGGTGTTTTTGTGTTTGTGGGTAGGAAGGAAAAGACTCACCCAAGTTAGTGTGACATTCACCTTTCGAGTGCAGTGAAACTGTGATCTATTTTGATTGCTACCCAAGCAAGCCAGTTTCTGCCAATCTGTTAATGGTAGATGTAGCCCTAGAACGAAAGCAACATGCCTTAAAACAGCTCATGTTTTTGGTTAATACCTGTTTGCCTTTTCCATTCCAGCTTCTCAATCCCAACTACATATATGACGGTGAGTCCTGTTCTCTCTCTCTTCTAGTCTTGGAGATCATAGATCTGTGGGCATGTTTCAGAACACTCGAGGGGAACCTCAGGAAATGGGTTTTTGGTGGCGCTCTGGGCTTGGGCAGCAACTTAGATCTCATTAGTGTGTGAGAGATGAGTCGGGGGAGCGGGAAGGGGGGAGCCCAGGGTGACTGGCCTCCGCCAACCTCTCTCTTACAGTTCCCCCAGAATTCGTCATTCCGTTGAGTGAGGTCGCGTGTGAGACAGGGGAGACCGTTGTTCTTAGATGTCGAGTCTGTGGCCGCCCCAAGGCCTCCATCACCTGGAAAGGCCCTGAACACAACACCTTGAACAACGATGGTCACTACAGCATCTCCTACAGGTGAGGGAGGCCCACCCTGGGATGGGTTTCGTTGGCCAGGGTGCAGTCTCGTTGTATGGTCACTAGACACTCCTCCTTCACCGTGGCTCACGTGGCAGATTTCATCAGCCACCTTGGCACCCTCCTGTGTCCCCAAGGGCACACCTCCTGCCTGGGTGTGTACTCCCATCGGTACTGGCGCTCCTGCCCCCCGTGGCCCTGAAAGAGGGAGGTCAGCACGGCCGGCCAGTGCTGAGCCTGTCTCACGCCCGGCGTGTTCTCACGTGCACTGCAGTGACTTGGGAGAGGCCGCTCTGAAGATCGTTGGCGTGACCACGGAAGACGATGGCATCTACACGTGCATCGCTGTCAATGACATGGGTTCAGCCTCGTCAGCGGCCAGCCTGCGAGTCCTAGGTGAGCTGCGCCACGAGGAGGGGCCTCTTCCTGAGGGGCCTCGCCGTTTTTAAAGCACTTGAAAGGAGTGCGAATGGGCTAGCATCAGCAGAAGAGACCGCAGTGGAATGTGTCCTTTGGTTTAAGGGACTGAACTGCAGTCATTGCCTCCTGTGTGTCCTGCAGTGAGCACTTGGTGCTCTTCCAGGCTCTAGGAGGCTGCAGAGGCAGCTCAGACGTGGATTTTCTACCGTCACGTAGTGTCTGCAAGCACAGGCTTGCAACAGTGCTGGTGGTAGCACATGGCACCCACAGGTGCTGATCACCTGCTGCGGGAGGACATGATTCCCAGCCGTGAGTGACGCAGGGAAGGCCCATGGAGGAGGTGACGTCACCCCGCAGAGCCTTGAAAGATGGATCAGATTAGACGTTAAGGAAATGCATTCCTGGTGACAACCTGGGCAGAGAGGAGGAAGCTCAGATAAGGATAGGAATGAGCAAATTCCTCACCTGGGCTGGACCACAGGGCAGGGGAGAGGGCAGAGGAGGACCTGAGTGGATAAGACCCCAGAATAGTAGGGTCAAGAATGTCGGGCAGGCCGGGCGCGGTGGCTCAAGCCTGTAATCCTAGCACTCTGGGAGGCCGAGGCAGGTGGATTGCTCAAGGTCAGGAGTTCAAAACCAGCCTGAGCGAGACCCCGTCTCTACTAAAAATAGAAAGAAATTAATTGACCAACTAAAAATATATATAGAAAAAATTAGCCAAGCATGGTGGTACATGCCTGTAGTCCCAGCTACTCCGGAGGCTGAGGCAGTAGGATCGCTTGAGCCCAGGAGATTGAGGTTGCTGTGAGCTAGGCTAACGCCACCACTCACTCTAGCCTGGGCACCAAAGTGAGACTCTGTCTCAAAAAAAAAAAAAAAATGTCAGGCAGCTGGGAGGGTGTGGGGACGCGATGGCGGCCGTGCTTTCCAAAGCTGTCCTGCAGCTGAGCCACTCAGTTGGGACTCACCACCTTAATGGTTCTTTTCTCTGTAGGGAGATGCTTTATGTGCCTGTGGGCATATATAATGCCAGGTCCATCACTAACAAGTGGCTTACAGTTGACCCCAACATAATAAAATTCTGTGTTTGCAGTGTATTTATGATTTATTAACGATCTAAAGCCCTGTGAATGTTAAGTAAATATAGTGAACTCTTGCTCCAGTGGCTGTGAAAGGAGTCATCAAGAGGAGAGACCAGCCCAGCTGTGAGGCCATGTGGCCGGGCAAACAGGAGGGGACAATGTCCACTGGAAATAAAATGAAAGCCACATACGACATTTTGGATTATTCCAATAAGCAGATTTTTAAAAGTAAAAGTAATTTTACTAGCCCATTTAATGTAATTGAATGCATCCAAAGTATTTACTTTCAACATGAATCAATATTTGAAAAAATTATTAGTGAGCTACTTTTAGATTATTTCTTTCACTCTAAGCCCCAGTGCACAGTGTGTCTTCTACACTCACGGCGCATCTTTGCTCCAGCGAGCCAGGTGGTCGATGCGCGGTGGCCACGTGTGGCTGCCGTCTTGGACACTGCGTGGCTTAGACTTCTTGCCCAAGAAGCTCCGCATAAAACAAGCTCAGGGAGGTGCTGCTCTTCTTGCAGGTCCAGGGAGCGATGGGATCATGGTGACCTGGAAAGACAACTTTGACTCCTTCTACAGTGAAGTGGCTGAGCTCGGCAGGTACGACGCGGACCCGGAGCCCCTTTCGGGAGAGCGGGTATGAGGCAGGGCACGCCGGAGGCGCACACGGAGAGCTTGTGTCACCAGCAGAGGGGCGTTATCTGCCCTGTGACTGAGTTGTAACCCCTGGCTGCCCTCAGATGTTAAACACTGGGATATAAAGAAGCTGTTGCCGGCTGAGGTTCTGGGAGAGAAGTAAGGCCCGGTGCCATAAGCCATCCACAGATGGGAAGAAGTTGCTTCCCTCCCACACATCTAGAATAGGACCAGCTCTGTGCCATCCTTGGGGAACTCGGAAAAGAGCCACCCAGATGCTTCCTATAGCACTTAATTCTCTCATTTGCTTTGGGATTGAGTTGTGCATAGAGATTTAAAGGAACTACATTGTGATTAGATGGAGTGTCAGGGTCAGAGAGTGGATTCGCCACAGCAGAGCTGTTTCTCTTCACGAGGGGAGCGGGCCTTGCTGGTGGCTTGGCAAGTGCCCTCAGGCCGCCCGGTTCCTGGGACTGCGCTGCCTGTGCCACATAGCGCGTGTTCTTGTCCTGGCATGGCGTCCCACTCGGCAGGAAGAGCCAGTCATCGAAGCCCGACAGCTTTCTCTCGTCTGTCCCGGAGAGCTCTCTGAGAAACTCCAGCCGGCGATGCCCTCAACGTTCCTGTGGCCACACCGGTTGCCTAGCTCCTGTCAACACATCTGTCCATTGTGTGTTGCTGCGTCATGAGTCACACCAGACCCTGCTGTCTTCTAACGGTGGTGACGTGTGTCCCCTCCCAGTGCTGAGGGCATCAGGCAGTCACTGCGTTGCTCTCCCCTGGCGCACCTGGGCCTCGCCCCATCAGAGGCCTTGTCCGACTCTGGCCTCTTTCCATGTCACCTTTCGCCCTGGGCCTCCTCACACGGTGGCAGAAGCATCCAGAAGAGCAGAAGCCAACGCTGCGGTACCCTGGCAGCCCCTCCTCCGCAGTCACAGCCACGCTCCCCTGTCTTCCCTGGGTCAGAACCAGTCCAGCAGCCAGACTGAAGGGAAGAGGGGACCTCACCTCTCAGTGGGAGAAGTGGCAAAGTGTGGCCACCTGTGACCCCCATGGCCCGGGCCTGCCCCTGATGCAGATTCATTTACGGGCGTCAGGTGTGCGAGACACACCTGGCCCTCCGCTATCCCCCAGCCCTCACCCTGTGGTGGCAGCAGGCCCAGGCTCGAGGCCCTAGGGCTTTTCACGGACCCAGTCGAGGTGCGGTGAGGGCCCTGTGTGGTCCGTTGGGTGCAGCTCCAGCGACCACGTGTCCTGCCCACACCCTCGCTCCCCACGAAGCCAGGCGGAGGCCATGACAGCAGCAATAGCCCTTTCGAAAAGCACAGGAGGGACTGGCAGCCCGGGAAACACCAAGCTCTACTTCCAGGCTTCCTCCCAGGGCGGACAAAGAAGGCAGAGCTGCCTGGTGTGGTCACGGCGCAGAGGCCTCACTCCGTCACTTCTGCCACGTCCAGTGGCCAGTGGAGCCCCAGCGCGAGGCCTGCACAGACACGGATAGGAGGAGATCGAGGCTGCCCAAGAGGGAGGCTGGCGAGTCACACAGCTTAGGGACAAGGCAGGATTTGGGGGCCACTATGGCACCACGGCCCCTGCATAGAACAGCCGTGGAGCAGGGCCTGGGGATGGGTTGGGTCACCACACAGTGGAGGTGGCCCCCCATCCAGTCCATGTAGGGTGACAGAGCCTTTCTCCTTGACATACCACTCTGAAAACTGTCTTCCTGACGTATTTTACAGGGGCAGATTCTCTGTCGTTAAGAAATGTGATCAGAAAGGAACCAAACGAGCAGTGGCCACTAAGTTTGTGAACAAGAAGTTGATGAAGCGTGACCAGGTCACCCATGAGCTCGGTATCCTGCAGAACCTCCAGCACCCCCTACTCGTCGGCCTCCTTGACACCTTTGAGACGCCCACCAGTTACGTGCTGGTCTTAGAAATGTGCGTACACACCTGGCCTCCTCCCCTCGCTGTAGCCCCCGACCTCAACTTTAAGTGGTTTAATTGTCTGTGTTTGTTCTCTAAGAATAGAAACTGGGTTTTTAGAATTCACAGAACTCTTAAAAAATATTCGCTATGGGAGACCTCAGTTTTAGACCCTTCTGGTAGTGGCAGAAAGAAGTGTCATCCGCAACCGGGGCTGCCCGACAGGGGCAGGACACCGACACACCCACACATGCCTGCTCTGCCGATTCTCAGCCAATGCAGAGATGCCCCGGTTTGGGGGGAACGTGGGGTGTGATTTCCAGCCCCTCTCCCTGGAACAGAAAGCTCACGGCATGGCAGGGGCAGGTGTGGCCCGTGCAGGGAGGAAGGCGGCCGACTCTGGCCTAGTCGGACGCAGCCTGGTCCCAGGCCCTGCTCTCCCCTCATTTCTCAACTTGGGTGTCCCTGAAAGTCACACCGACTTTGGAGGGTCGTTGTGGGGCTGAAACGACCTATACGAGAGCCGGCGTCCCGGCCCGGGCCTGGCCTGGGAGCCGCAGGACCTGGGAGGGCTTCTTTCTTCCTGGCTACTGAGAACCAACGGCTACTCCTCATCTTCCCGGGGATTTTTAAACTAGAACTGTCACTGAAGTCCCTGTCAGAAATCTCCTACAAGGCCTTTGTTTCTGGACTCCAATTTCAGGGCTTTCGGCTGTCATTTCTTCTCACTGGGAAACTATGTGGTTTGGCTGCAACGTACTATTAACAGGATTCGTTTTCATAGCAGATTGCTACCAAATGCTCGCCGGTTACTCCCCCATACCAGACTGGCTGAACCGTCCTAGAACTTTCTGCTTCTCAAGCAGAGGGCAGCACAGGCTGTGTTCAGAGCCCCGGGCCAGGCCGGGATCTGGCTCCTCCACTGACAGCTGCGGGACCTTGGGAAGGGTTCATACCTTCTGTGTGCCCCAGTTTCTTCCTCTGTAAAACGGGAACAACAAAGCCGTCTTCTCAGAGAGTCATGAGGATTAAATGAACTGATAGAAAGCCTTCAGTCCCTGGCACACGGTAGTGCTGTGTGAGTGTTCTTTAAACATTAAAAGTGATTTCAGAGTGGGAAGACTTCTGAGTCCAGCGTTAAGCGCTTCCTTCCTGCGTTGCCTTATCGGCTGGCTCTTTACTCACATTGTCTTCCCGTGGCCCGTTTTGCAGATGAGGAAGCTGAGGCTCAGGGAGGTGGGGCGAGTGTCTGCCTTCTTCAGCAGATACCTGCAGAGCGTCCGCTGTGGCCTGGCACGGCCCAGTGGTTCGGCCCTGCCACCTCAGGGGCAGGGTTTGGACCCTGACTGCGCCTCTCTGCCAGCCGGTCCCCCTGAGATGGTGGTGCCGTGTTCCCCCCTTGCATCTGCACAGCAGAGCTGCGCGGAAGTCTCCTTATCTCCTCTGCCTCCCGGTAGACGTGTTAACACAATCCTGAAATGCCAACAAAACATTCACAGAGGGGACAAGTCCTATGTGTTTATTTCCTAGTGGCCCGAACAGGTCTGTACAGTGAAGTGCTCATTCCCACTTCTGCAGGGCTGACCAGGGCCGCCTCCTGGACTGCGTGGTGCGATGGGGAAGCCTCACCGAAGGGAAGATCAGAGCGCACCTGGGGGAGGTTCTGGAAGCCGTCCGATACCTTCACAACTGCAGGATAGCACACCTGGACCTAAAGGTGGGCGGGGCCCGGGGCAGTCAGGGAGGGTCTGATCGCTCAGGACGTGCAGCCCCTCGTAGCCTGTCCTCTGCAGCCAGGCCAGGAGCCCCAGGGGACTAGGGAGACATGAGGGGCAGGGAGTGGGAACACTGACTCCTGATCTCTGTCCCCAAGAGTTCGCAGCCAGCGATGCACACAACCAGAACAACACCGGGCAGACACTGGAGATCTTCCAGCCTCTCGTGACACTGAAAGTTCCCGTTGTGCTCAGGGAGTATGGCTGCTTCTGCAGTAGCTTAGACGAGAAAGAGAGTTTTCCTCTTGGGTCTGGGAGGAAAAACGAACACCCGGCTCCACAGAGCGGCCTTGTTTACTTAGGCTGCTCGGCAGTGAGGCTTCCAGCGAGAGCTGTACCCGTTACACCTTCCTCCTCCTCCCCCCGGGCCTGCGGTATGGGCTCCTCCCGCGTTGCACGTGCGCAGTTTGTTCTAGTTGACATTCTTTCCACCTCCCCATAGGTACCCGAGGACCATCCCGAGTAGCTTAAGACTGGGGTGGTTTGGAAATGACAGTTGTCTTGTCCTGTGTTCTAGCCTGAGAATATTCTGGTGGATCAGAGTTTAGCCAAGCCGACCATTAAACTGGCTGACTTTGGAGATGCTGTCCAACTCAACACGACCTACTACATCCACCAGCTACTGGGGAACCCCGAATTTGCGGCCCCCGAAATCATCCTTGGGAACCCTGTCTCCCTGACCTCGGATACCTGGAGTGTTGGAGTGCTCACGTACGTGCTTCTGAGCGGCGTGTCCCCCTTCCTGGACGACAGCGTGGAAGAGACCTGCCTGAACATTTGCCGATTAGACTTTAGTTTCCCAGATGACTACTTTAAAGGAGTGAGCCAGAAGGCCAAGGAGTTCGTGTGTTTCCTCCTGCAGGAGGACCCTGCCAAGCGCCCCTCGGCTGCGCTGGCGCTCCAGGAGCAGTGGCTGCAGGTGGGCACTGGCACCGGCAAAAGTGCAGACGTGCTCGATACGTCCAGACTGACTTCCTTCATTGAGCGGCGCAAACACCAGAATGATGTTCGACCTATCCGTAGCATTAAAAACTTCCTGCAGAGCAGGCTTCTGCCTCGAGTTTGACCTGTCCTGAAGTTCTTTCTCATTCTCTTTCACCTGCCAATCAGCTGTTGATTAGAATTTCGAAGAGAAAACAAACAAACATAACTGACCAGCTGCCGGTCTGTTCGTCGTGTGAAATTGCATTCCAAGTGAGCTGTGCTCAGCAGTGCTTGGACTCAGAGCTGCGAGCTGCGCTGGGGTGGAGGACCTTCGTTACACTCTGCCGGAGGCAGAGATCGCATTGCTGTATCACAGTATTTTATTCAGGTTCCTGCAAAAAAAAAATAAAATAAAAAAGATACTTTTTTAAACAAACATGAATAGAATTTTGCAAATTTAACATTTTCAAGATTTATTCAAGGAAACAAAATGCCTATGTTCAACCACTGGTGTTCACGAACAAAACAGAGATACTGTGCATCGCTGGGGAAGACGCACCCAGGTGGCGGCCACGGCCTCATCCAGGGCTCAGCGGCCACCCGGCTCCGAGCTTTTCCAGCCGCCTCGTCTGCATGCGTCTCGCCCGGACGCCAGCCAGACTCGGCTTCTGAAACATGCATTCAACCTCAGACTTTTGCATAAAATAGAATGAATTGTTTTGCTCTGATGAAATGTAGGCCTTACTTGTATATAAGACTGTTCCTGCCTTCAGTCTGTCACTTCCCACCTCCCTCCCCCGCCCACTCGGGGTTTCCTCTGGGGGTCTGAGGGTCTGTCCATCAAATGCAGACTTCAGGTCGGGTCCTGCCCCGCGGTCCCTCCCCCACCCACCCCCGTCTGTCAGTCAGATTGTTGAGCAGTATACAGTCAGATGAAAATACTGTAAATGCACTCATTGGGGTTTTTTTGGTTTTATTTCATATCATGTGCAATGTTGTGGCTTTAACATTTTATGCAACTATTTATGAAGACCTCTGTTGTACCTGTAATAAATATATAGAAAAAGCACATACTTCGTACAGTGAGCTTTATGGTTTTGTGTGTGCGTGTTGGGGTAGGGGGCGGGGAGGGTGGGTCGTAGCCCTGTGCCATCTGTTCAAGGAGACTGAACTCTTCGTGAAATTTGTCGGTTTTAAGGACTGTAAAAAGTTATTTCATACTCTGAATATAAAACTGGATAATAGGGTAATGTTTTAAAATTTATTATGCTATTATTCAGAATGCCAAAGTATTATTTTTTTTCCCAAAATCAGTCTGGACATTTACTACTTTTTAGACTTTTTGACGTTCAACTTTCTGTACAAAAAATTGGCTGGATTTTGAGCTTTTGGTAAGAAATAAAAGCCAATTAAGCACTGGCCGCCCTGAGGCCGGTACCCAATGCCCGAGTCACTGTGGCAGAATTCACGCTGGTGTGGGGAGTCCCTTCAACATGAGAGGCGAGGTTTCTGGGCACGCTTGAAGTTTTTTGGATGTCTTTTTATCTTTGTTATGTGAAGTACACTAAAAAAGAGACCAGCCTGTTTCCCAAGCCAGCCAGACACCTGGGTCTTGAGCCATAAACTGGCATAGTTAAGCTTTGCAGCTTCCAATGTATTTTATTTATTCTTTTGTTGGGTTTTTGTTTGTTTCTTCTTGTAAAATTGTACAGAAACTTTTTAAAAGAAATTGGATTCAAAACTGGATGTGTATCGTAACCTCATAACTTTTATTTGTGTATTGTTTCTTTTATTTCAGTTAAATTTTTACATTATTTTGCATGTATATTTCTTTGTACAGAGACCTTACATGTTTACACAGTATGATGTGATGTAAATATTTTATTTTGCCATCAGTTATTTTAAAAAATTAAACATATTTGCTTGATTTTTGTGTTAGGCTTTTTATTTAAATTAGTCACTATAAAATCGGAAACAGAGATGGCTGAGGGTGAGACTGAAGCACAGGCCTCATGGGTGGGAGGGGGCAGAACATTCTAGACTGGGAATCTTCTGCACACGCCCAGAAATGGGAGTTGCCATGACTCTTGCAGATTGGCACAGAAACCAAACAGCAGACACTGGTTGATGACCTGAGTGTTGACCAACTGTTCACAGTGGCGTTGTAGCTCATCCGATTAGACTACAAGGCATCTCGTTCCCTGAGGAATGTAGAATCTTAGCAAAGGGAAGAGCTGTTTCACCCTGGCCTCAGAAAAGCAGAGTTAACGTTGTCCAGATGCATTCCAGAAAACAAAACGCTTAGGTTCAAGTACCATGTTATGAATAAACCAAAGATCCTGCCCATGTGGAGAAGGCTCCCCAGTGGTGGCCGCCCCTCGGCCCCCAGCACCGGGGTCCACCTGGCCCTGGGAAAACCTGCAGCCACAGCCTTCCTGGGGCCCCCACTGCTGCCAATAGGTGGTTTTTCCTGATGGCCAATATCATCTCTCTTATGTTGACTCTTTCTGGCTTTCCTTCTGGGATGGTGACTTTGATTGTTGAACACACCATAAAAAGAACAGGTTTTCTTTTCCATCTGTTTGCTGAAATCCTGAACAGAAGACTGGTGTGAAAGGACATTTGTGCCAAGTCTCTAAGTCAGGTGGGAAGCTCACTCCCTGAGGTGCACACACCCCCCTAAGTCCCAGGGGCACCCGTGGGGAGAAAGAAAATTGAAGGTTGGTTCTAATCCACTTCCGCAGTACCACATCAGGCCTAGGGTGCCGCCTGGCCAGCCGCAGGGCCGTACCTTCTCGACAACACGAGGAACGCTGGCTGAATGATGCACAGATCCCTGTAAGATTAGCAGAACCTACGACTGAGTGAAAGGTACTCAGATGTTTGGTCTATTGTGATCACTATCTAGATTTTTTTTCTCAAATATCAAGAAGTTTTCCATTCTGCATGTTACTATTTATACATCTTTTAAGTCCACAGATTCTTTTTAGCCCTAATGGAGGTATGGAGGTTGCCAGTATTTTAGCAGAATCTTGAACATCATCTTATAGCAGGTGTTAATCTAGAAGATATTAGACCAGGGGTCCCCAACCTATGGTGAGTTGTATAATTATCTCACTATATACTACAATGTAATAATAATAGAAATAAAGTGCACAGCAAATGTAATGTGCTTGAATCATCCCAAAACCATCCCCCACCCCACCCCCTGTTGGTGATAGACAGCTTCCATGAAAATGGTCCCTGGTGCCAAAAAGTTTGGGGATCACTGTATTAGACCCTCGTAGACCGCTAGAAGGAAATATCCTTTAAGCTGTACATTTTTTGAGACCTAATGGTAGAGACAAAAATAATTTCATTGGACTTACAGAATGCTTCTCAGGTTCATATATATTTATGAGATTTAACTCATAGAAAATAAAGCATACAGATCATAAACAGATAACGCAATGAATTTTTATACACATGTATACCTGTGATCACCACCCAAAGCAAAACAGGGAGCATTGCCATTATCCCCCACCCTGCCCCGGGCAATCCCTCCCTCCCAAGGTAATCACGGATTGCATTTCTGTCATCTATAGATGAGTTTGTCTTTGAACTTCATGTAAGTAGAGTCATACATTACATACATTTTAAAATTAGGTTAAACTTTTTATTTTGGAGTCATTGCAGCTTCATATGCAATTGTATGTATGAAATGTACCCTTTTCCCAGAGATAACATCTTCCACGCAATAATATGGTATCACAGTCAAGATGCAGAACGTTTCCCTTACCACGAGGACCCTCCTGTGGCTCTTTTATTGTCACACCCACCTCCTTCCACCACACCCTCCTTCAACCCCTGCTAACCACTCCTCTGTGCTCCGTTTCTGTAACTTTGTCATTTGAGAATGGTATATAAATGGAATCATGCATTTGTAGCCTTTTGAGATAGGTTTTTCGATGAACATGATTCTCTGGAAATTCATCCAGGTTGATGCGTGTTTCAAGAGTTTTTCCTTTTTATTCCTGAGTAGTAGTTCACTGTGTGGGTGTACTGCAGTTGAACCATTCACCCATTGAAGGGCATCTTTTAATTTGCATTTCTCTATTAGCTAATGATGTTGAACATCTTTTCATGTGCTTCTTTGTATATCCATATATCCTCTTCAGTGAAATGTCTCTTCATGTCTTTTGTCTATTTTCTTATTGGATTGTTTTATTTTTAATTATTGAGTTCTGAGAACTCTTTATATTCTAGATACTAGTTCTTTGTCAGAGATGTGGCTTGCAAATATTTTCTCCTACTCTATAGTGTGTCTTTGCATCTTCTTAACAGGATCTTTCACAGAGAAAAAGGTTTTAATTTTGATGAAGTCCAGTTTATCAGTTTTCCTTTCAGGATCAAGCTTTTGATGTTGAATCCAAGAACTCTTTTTTTTTTTTTGAGACAGAGTCTCACTTTATTGCCCAGGCTGGAGTGAGTGCCGTGGCATCAGCCTAGCTCACAGCAACCTCAAACTCCTGGGCTCAAGCGATCCTGCTGCCTCAGCCTCCCAAGCAACTGGGACTACAGGATGCGCCACCATGCCCGGCTAATTTTTTTCTATATATATTAGTTGGCCAATTAATTTCTTTCCGTTTATAGTAGAGATGGGGGTCTCGCTCTTGCTCAGGCTGGTCTCGAACTCCTGAGCTCAAACAATCCGCCCACCTTGGCCTCCCAGAGAGCTAGGATTACAGGCGTGAGCCACCGCGCCCGGCCCCCAAGAACTCTTAAACTAGCTCTAGATTGAAGGTTTTTTCCTAAGTTTTTTTTTTCAAAAAGTTTTTAAGTTTCACGTTTTACATTTAAGCCCATGATCTATTTTGAGTTAATTTTCATATATGATGTAAAGTTTAGGGTGAGGTCCTTTTTTTTTCCTTTTTGCATATGGATGTACAATTATTTAAGCATCAAAAGAAGGCTACCCTTTTTTGATTTTGTAAAAAATCTGTTAGGGCTACTTATGTAGGTCTATTTTTGGGTTCTCGATTCTGTTCCATTGATCTATTAATATTTACACACGTGGTCTTGATTGCTGTAGCTATACAGTAAGTCTTAAAGGCAGATAGGTAGACTTATCCTCCCACTTTATTCTTCTTTTTCAAAATTGTGTTTGCTAATCTACTTTGCCATATAAATTTTAGAATAGTCTACATGTACAAAGTATCTTTCTGGGGTTTTTATAGGTATTGCATTAAATCTGTGTATCAATTTGGGGAGACTTGACATCTTCACTGTGTCGGGTCTTTCAATCCACAAATACAGTGTCTCCATTTATTTAGATTGTTTTTGATTTCTTCCATCAGCATTTTGTAGTTTTATAGGTTCTCATACTGTGTATGTTTTGTTAGAATCGTGCCTAAGTATTTCTTTTTTTAACCAATTATAAATATTTATTTTCGATTTTGGTGTCCATGCATTCATTGCTACTATATAGAAATACAATTGATTTTTGAATGTTTGTCTTTTATCATGCATATTTACCTAACTCACCAGTTCCAGGTATTTTTTTGGTAGATTCCTTGAGATTTTCTATATAAATAATTATGCCACCTGCAAATAGGACCAGTTTTATACCTTCCTTTCCAATCTGTATGCCCTTTATTTCTTTTCCTTGTTTTATCTCACTGGCTAGAATTTCCAATATTATGTTGGATATGAGTTGTTAGAGCAAACAACCGTGTCTTGTTACCAATCTTTGGTGGGAAGGCGTTCAGTCTTTCACTATTAAGTACAATGTTAGCTGTGCATTTGCATAGATGCTCTTTATCAAGCTGAGGACGTTCCCCTCTAGTCCTGTTTTTCTTAGAGTTTTTATTAATATCATGAATGGGTGCTGGATATTGCCAATTGCTTTTTCTATATTGAAATGACTGTATAATTTTCTTCATTAGCCTATTAATGTAGTTGATTATCAAATATTGAGCCAACCTGGCATCCTTGGAATGAGCTCCACTTGGTCTTATTGTATAATTCTTTCTATGTTTCTAAGTTGTATTTGCTCATACTTTGTTACAGATTTTTGTATCTGTATTTATGAAGTATATTAGCCTCTAGTTTTCTTTCATTTTTTATTTACTGTTTTTTGGTTTTAGTATCATGATATGATTACCGTCATAAAATGAATTTGGAAGTGTTATCTCCTCTTCTATTTTTCTGGAAAGATTATGTAGAATTGGTGTTAATTCTTTAAATGTTTGGTAGACTTCTTCAGTGGAACCCTGTGGGCCTAGATAATTCTTTACATGAAATTTTGAATTATGAATTCAGTTTATTTTATTGTTATATTCAAATTATTTCATACTGAGTGAGTTATGATCATTTGTGCATTTCAAGGAGTTGATCAATTCATGTCTAGTTAATCAATTATTGAAAAAGAAATGTTGACATGTCCAACTGTAATTATGTAGTTTCTCCTTTTGTCCATCAATTTTTGCTTCACATATTTTGCAGCTCTATAGTTTGGTGCACATGCACTCATGCTTACTTTGACTTCCTGGTAGGCTGACCCTTTTATCACTGTGTAATATTCCTTTTTATGTCTAGTAAGTTTCTTTGCTCTGATATCTACTTTGATATTAATGTAGTCACTCCCGCTTTTTTTTAAAACTAATGTTTTGCATGACATGTTTTTTTCCATCCTTTTACTGTCAGTATATATACACATATATATACATATCACTATATATAAATTTCTTGTGGACAGCATATAGCTGCATCATGTTTTTAATCCACTCTGCCCATCTGTCTCTTAATTGGTATAGTTAGATCATTTACATTTAATGTCATTGTTGATAAGTTAGGGCTTAAGCCTGCCGTTTTATTTTTTAGTCTACTGTTCTTCTCTCTGGTCTCCATTTCGCTGTTCTTTTGCCTGCCTTCCCATGAGTTGCATGAACATTTTTAGAATTCCATTTTGATTTATTTATATTGTTTTTGAATATATCTCTTTGTATAGCTTTAGTGGTAGCTCTAGGTATTATTACATTATATATACATAATTCATCACAGTTCATTGGTTTCATCATTTTACCAGTTTGAATGAAATATAGAAACCTTACCTCTATGTCTTATTACCCACCTCTGTCTCTAACTGTTTTAAATACAGGTGGTCTGAAAGAATGAGTTTTTGACTCTATGATGGGTTTATTGGGATAGTAAATGCATTTTGACTTATAATATTTTTGACTAATGGTGAATTTATTGGTATCCCATGATGAGTTGAGGAGCATTCGTATTTCCTCTACACACATTTAGAAACACATCATACAATGTTATAACTGTCACTTCAACCATCAAACATAATTTAGAAAACTTAAGAGGAAAAAGAAAATGTATTTACCCATGTTTTTATTCTTCCCATTTTTCTTTCTTCCTTCCTGATATTCCAAGATTTCTTCCTTCATCCTTTCTTTCTATTTAGGGAACTTACTCTAGCCATCATTTTAGGATAGTTCTGCTGGTAACAAATTCACTTAGTTTTTCTTCCTCTGAAGACATCTTCACTTCTCCTCACTCCCTTTATTCTTGAAGGATACTTTGGCTGGATATAGAATTCTGGGTTGACAGTTCTTTTCTTTCAGCACTTGAGAAACACAATGCTACTTCTTTCAGGCCTCTGTAGTTTCCGATGGGAAATCTTTCATTCCAATTGCTTTTCTCTTATAAGTAAGATGTTTTTCTATCATTTTCAAGATGGATTTTTTTTTTGTCTTTAGGGAAGTTTAATTCTAATTGTGTCTTAGTATAATTTATTTGCATTTATTCTGTCTGGAATTCACTCATGTTCTTGAGTCTATACGTTTATGCCTTTTGCCCAATGTGAGAAGTTTTCAGCCATTATTTCTTCAATTTCTTTTTTCAGCCTTACCACCTTCTTTCATCTCTCTTTCCAAGACTTCAATGAGTAAACACTAGATATTTTTTTATGGTCCCACAGGGTTCTGTGGCACTGCTGCTGCTCTCTTCCTTCTCCTCCTCCTCCCTACTCCTCCTCCTATCCCCTATTCCTTTCCTTCCCCTGCCCTTCCCACTCCTTCCTCCCCTTCCTCCTTCAGCTGTTTTCTATCATTGTTCAGATTGGGTAATTTCTGTTATTCTGTCTATGAGTATACTGACCCTTCCCTCCCTCCTCAGCTGGGCAGGGCTGAACTGCTGGTGCAGAGCACTGTTTGAGGGGATGCCAAGGCCAGCTCTGCTCTCCAGAGGGGCAAAGAACTGACTCAGGTAACTTCAGGAAGATGGAATGCAATGCATTGTCTAACAGAAGTTTTGAGAGGACAGAACCTGAGGCCTCGACCTTGGGTTAGGTCCTGGTGTCAGATTGCTCTGGCAAAAACAAGTGGTGGGAGAGGCTGGCACGATTCTCGATTCTCATGTAATTCGAGGCTACAGAACATTTGCTTCCTCAGATATCTCTTCCACTGGCCATTTCTTATTTACAATTGAAAATTTTTATAAGGGTTTATCTTTCAGTATGTGGCTGTCATCCTATTGAAAGCCCAGGTCAGGGGCTTATTTTCAGGACTGCTGGGTTTCCCAGTGCATTTTCCTGCTTTCTCTCCCCCTAATATGTTAAAAGGCTTGCAAGACAAAGTCTCTTATAAATGCCCAAGAAAAGTAAAGGCTTTAAAAGTAATTGCCTCATTTATAATTACTGCTTTAGAAAACACATGCATCTATGTTGAAAGTTAAAAACATTTTTTACTCAGTTTTACCTAATCCATCCATTTCTTGTTTTTTTAAATTTTTTTATTTCAGCATATTACGGGGGTACAAATGTTTAGGTTGCATATATTGCCTTTGCCCCGCCTGAGTCAGAGCTTCAAGCGTGTCCATCCCCCAAATGCTGCACACCGCACCCATTAGGTGTGTATACCCATCTCCTCCTCCCCCTCACCTGCCCGACACTCGATGAATGTTACTACTATATGTGCACTTAAGTGTTGATCAATCAATTCCAATTTGGTGGTGAGTACATGGGGTGCTTGTTTTTCCATTCTTGGGTTACTTCACTTAGTAGAATGAGTTCCAGCTCTACCTAGGATTATACAAGAGGTGCTAGATCACTATTGTTTTTTGTGGCTGAGTAGAACTCCATAGTATACATATACCACATTTTATTAATCCACTTATGTATTGATGGGCACTTGGGTTGTTTCTACATCTTTGCAATTGTGAACTGTGCTGACCCATCCATTTCTTTACAACTACATTTATCTCCTGGTATTGTGCTTATACAGGAAAGACTAAGTCAGGACAAGTGACATAAAAACAAGCTGTTGAGCCACACCCTATTGATAATTTGAGAACTGCCTACCCTGCTGGATTGTTAAGATATGGTAATGAACTGGTTTCCATATGTATGTTAAAATGCTTACACCAAAAGAGAGAAGATGCAAAGCATCAATTTTTTGCAAACATGAAAATTGCTTCCCTGCATCAGGCTCTCCCACGTGAGGAGTTATCACAGCAGGCTCACCAAAGGTGGGAGGAGGTCGTCATTCCTTGATTTCTCTTTGCAATTCTATGGCTCAGGGGGCAACATAGGAAATATAAATGAGAGCAGCAGCATAACTACACAGATGTTGACATCACTTCCGTGTACTTCTCCGGATCATCCTCTTTTTCCTCGAGACCTCCCCTTCTTCCGTGGGACTTCTGCAGGCCTCAGTCCTTGGCCACCTCTAACTACACAGGCTCTTTCCCTATGTGATGTCCACTGAAAGAGTCACAAAATCTGTCAATTTAGAAAGGAGGCTTTATTTCTTATAAAAGCTCTGGCCATCCTGATGGGCTGAGAAGGAACCCACTCTGGGAGAGGGAGGGTAAGACAGGAATTTATGCTGAAGGGATTGGCCATATACATATTCAGTGGGTTACAAGAGGGGCTATGAATAGTCATGAAGGAGACCCGTGTGCATGCATATCAAGTTTACATGCATGTAACATACGTCCCATGATCACTTTGGGGTGGAGGTTTTACATTTGAATGCATCATACTTAGGTCCTATACATAACAGGGTGACATGGAGGGCCTGAGACACTGGAGTGGAGACCGGCCAGAACCAGTCTGCAGCTGGCTGTAGTTTATTAAGGAGAAACTCTTTGTGGTCTGAAATAGCTGTCGTGTCGGAACCATAAAAACAGGAGGGAAGCTCTGGGGTCGGATGAAGGAAGCAGAGAGGCCCTCCAGCCTTTTGTTCTCTGGACTGGCCTTTGATAACATCTAGTAATTATTAGAAAGGGGGGCAGGGAGTGTAAGCACATGGGACGTGACCATCCTCCCCTCCTGCCATGGCCAGGAACTCTAACATGTCATTTCTTTGTGTGGATTTGGGAAAATTGCTAAAATAGATAAAATTTTTAAAAAGACAGTGTAAGAGGGTATGTATGGACCTGGATTGTAGGGAAAGAGTTTAAATGTTATTTTTATTAAGTCCTCATGAGAACATATAAATCGCATTCATTGGTAAACAGCAAGCTCGCAAGTTGTAGAATCTATAGTCTGAGGAGTGATTACAGGTGTTTAATTCTGTTAGAACCTTATGAAGGATTTGACTGTTAACTTCATCCCGGCCCCTGCAGTCCTGGGCATCTGTCATTCTCTACTTCTTCACTGCTCCAAATGTCGTCCCTGGGCCGGCAGCAGCCTCCCTGGGGAACTGCATAGAAATGCAGAAGGTCATTTCCTATCTGGGTTATTAACTCCAGCCATTATTTTCTTCTTTCAGCCAGCAGTAAAGATCACTGCATTGTCTTTAACCCATGGAATACATATAGAAAGCTTAGTGTTCAGTGTAAAAATCAGTGTGGTGCAAAAGAATTTAGGATCGCAGGCTGTGCAGGATCCTGCAAGCCATTGCTGCACGAAGCAGGCAAACCTGTGGGGGTAGAAGAGACACAAAAGGACCCATCTCAGGTAAGTCTTCTCATGACCTAATATTTCTGTCCATGCACATCTATAATAAATAAAGATTTAAACAAAATATATTTCAGCCTGAGAAGTAAAGAAATGCAGAATGCTAGTCCTCCCCACACCTATTGAATCAGAAATCTACATTTTAATAAGACCCCTACGTGACGCACATGCCCATTTAAGTCTGAGAAGGGCTCGGTGATGCGGGCGAAAGGCAAGGTCGTCCCTGGCGTTCACGCTGCCCTGTCGCATGAGACTCTGAGAGTCAGGTTGTTAACCATCAAAAGCAAACCCACAGATGGAGTCTTACTTCTCACTCATCAATGCCAAGTTTTTGAAATGACAAAGATAAGGACGGAAAGTTCAGCGGGGAATAACACAAAGCATCCCTCGTGTATACATCCAGAGATGAATAGTTGCAGCTCCCTGGTGGTCTAGTGGCTAGGATTCGGTGCTCTCAGAGATGAATAGTTGAAGGTTTTTTTTGAAACCAGGGTCAGGGCTGGAAGAGTCGGAGTTTCAGGAGCGGCAGGAGTGGGAATGCGTCCTGAGCCTCTCTCCCTTTGTCCCGTCCGTGCGGCCGTGTTTCTTCCAGCGAGGTAAACACGCGGCGCTTTGTTAGTCTTGAGCGATAAACAAAGCCGCGCACTTGTACACAGCACTCCAAACAGTGTCCTACCAGAGGAAAGAGCTCCTAATCCATAAATTACAGCAACAACTTGGAAGGAAACCGAGGCCTTTAGCCAGGGACGAGACTCTCAAGAAATATGTTGTTACCAGAATACACAGCCAGCCAGGGGACTCTGGAGTGATAAATAAGACGCTGGCACCGACGGCCCAAAACCCAGCAGCAGGCTTGTCACCCTTCTCCTCCTCTCTGCCTTCTCCGCTGACTGGTGATGAAACTGCAATTCAGCATTAGATAATGAAAGTCCAGTGCGCAAATTAAAACATTTAATGTTCAAATATCCCATTTATCAGTTTGAGTTGTTAAAAACAGGTTTTTTTTCTTAAGCTAAAACTAGATTTGAGCTTCATGTTCTCATTTGGCTAAAAGTCCTACAACAGCAAGCGGTGACTTGGCAGAGGAAGGTCATTAGAGTTAAAAGGGCCAAGGAATAGAGAGCCCAGGACATGGAAAGGGACATCTGTATCCTTGATAAAGCCATCCAGTGAGGCCAAGGCATGGGGCAGACGAGAGCAGATGGGGAAAGCTCTTTCTGTCTCAGCTCCGGGTTAGGGTGACCAACTCATTCCAGTTGCCTAGCATGTCCCTAATTTAGGAGCACTGGAAACCCCTCGGTTCAGGGTACACTGGGACAGCTGGTCATCCTTCGGAGCTGTGGGCTGGAGTTGTTTGGCTCTGTGCACAGCAGCACCGGCAGGGGTGCTCACCAGACCTTGCCCGGTCTCAGTCTGCAAACCAGACGCTGTCTGAATACACACTTCAGAGAAGAAGAGGGTGGGTGGTGGGAAGGGGGGGGGGTCATTTCCCAAACATAGGCCACTAGTCCCTGGTGGAAACCCACTTTTTTGTTTGGACAAAGGCTTCTTGAAAAATTCCTGAAAATGCTTCCTGTTTTTCATTAAGGAGATCCCTGGCACATTTCCATGGGCTTCCATAGCGCCGCCTTCGGTTGAGATTTTGTTCTTTTCTCCTCGCACCATGTTAAAACCGAAACAAAACTCAAAGCATCCCCCGCTGCCCTGCATGTGGTACTCTTGAGTTCAGTTTGAGACACTTCCGCTGAAGAACAGAATGAGCTCAGCCCTTGTGGCCCAGAGCCTCGGGCTGACTGGCCACAGTACCTTCGATCTCAACAAAGGCAACAGTAGGATCGTGTGAGCCACACGCTTTCTGACACAAGGACCAGAGCTGTGCTCACTTCTGCTCACACAGCAGGGGCTGTGAGCCTGGCTGCACGTGCCTGGGGACCTGAATCACCTGGTCTTGGTCAGCTCAGACACCTGTGGAGATGGAACACCTGGAGACTAGAATTGGAGGTTGCCTGGAACAAGCAAGACCCTGAGACCATCTCTCTGGACAAGACCATCAGTGCATTTCCCCAAGGCTCTTACTAACGCTCCATAGGGTTTTCTCTTCCAAATGATGGTCACTCATCTTGGCTGCACACATGCCATCAGCTCACTCCTGACTCTCTGCGCTGGCTGCGGAAGCTTCCACCCTGCCTCTAACTGCCTCATCTCCCGACATTTCCCCCACTGAAGTTTCTGAGAAAGAGAGAGATAGGTTGGTTGATTCCATATCTTAGCTACTGTGAAAAGTGCTTCAATGAACAAGAGAGTGCAGATTTCCTTTCCTTTGGGTATATACCCAGTAATGGGATTGTTGGATCATATGGTAGTTCTATTTTTGGTTTTCTGAGGAATCTCCATTCTGTTTTCCATAATGAATGTACTAATCAACATTCCCACCAACAGTGTATAAGAATTCCCTTTTCTCCACATCCTTGCCAACACTGGTTATTTTTTGTCGTCTTGATAATAACCATTCTAACTAGAGTGAGATGATATCTCACTGTGGTTTTAATTTGCATTTCCCTAATGATTAGTGATATTGAGTATTTTTTCATTTGTATATCATCCTTTGAGAAATGTCTATTCAGAACATTTGCCCATTTTAAAATCAGATTATTTGATTTTTTGCCATTAAGTTGTTTTAGTTCCTTATATATCCTGGATATTAATCCCTTGTAGAATGGACAGTTTGTAAATATTTTCTTCCATTCTGCATGTTATCTCTTCAATCTACTAATTGTTTTCATTGCTGTACAGAAGGTTTTTAGTTAGATATAATCCCATTTGTCTATTTTTCCTTTTGTTGCCTGTGCTTTTGAGGGAGGTCTTCTCCATAAAATTTTTGCCCAGATCAATATCCTGAAACATTTCCCCTGTTTTCTTTTAGTGTTTTCATAGTTTGGGGTCTTGCATTTAAGTCTATACTCCATTTTGAGTTGATTTTTGCATATGGCAATAGATAAGGATCTAGTTTCATTCTTCTGCATATAAATATCCAGTTTTCCCAGCACCATTTATTGAAAAGGGTGTCCTTTCCCCATTGTATGTTCTTGGTGCCGTTGTTGAAAATCAGGTGTCTGTAAATATGTGAATTTATATCTGAGTTCTCTATTCTGTCCCATTGGTCTTTGTGCCTGTTTTTATGCCAATCCCATGCTGATTTGGTTACTATAGCTTTGTAGTATAATTTGAAGTCAGGCAGTGTGGTGTCTCTAGCTTTGTCCTTTTTGTTCAGTATTTCTTTGGCTAGTCAGGGCCTTTTGTGGTTCCATATAAATTTTAGGATTGTTTTTACCTATTTCTGTGAAGAATGACATTGGTATTTTGATAGGTATTTCATTGACTCTGTAGATTACTTGACTACTATGATCATTTTGACAGTATTAATTCTTCCAATCCATCAACATGGAATCTCTTTGCATGTTTTTGTATCCTCTTAAATTTATTTCATCTGTGTTTTATAGTTTTCTTTGTGGAGTTCTTTCACCTCCCTGGTTAAATTTATTCCTAGGTTGTTTTGTTTTGTTTTTAGCTATTGTAAATGAGATTGCCTTCTTGATTTCTTTTTCAGCTAGTTAGCTCTTGGTGTATAGAAACATTACTGATTTTTGTATGTTGATTTTGTATACTGCAACTTTACTAAATGTGTTTATCAGATCAAATGTGTTTTGGTGGAGTCTTTAAGGTTTTCTAAATATAAGGTCATGTTATCTGCAAATAGGACAATTTGACTTCTTCCTTTCCAATTTGGATGCCATTTATTTCTTTCTCTTGCCTAATTATTCTAGCTAGCACCTCCAGCACTATGTTGGATAAGAGTGGTGAAAGTGGACATACCTGTCTTGTTCCACTTCTTAGAAGAAAATCTTTTAACTTTTCCTCATTCAGTATGATGTTAGCTGTGGGCTAGTCATATATGGACTTTATTGTGCTGAGATATTTTCTTTCTATACCTAATTTGTTGAGAAGTTTGGTTTTTTAAATCATGAAGTCATGTTGAATTTTAACAAATACTTTTTCTGCATCTCTTGAAATGATCAGATGTGACACTTTTCTCTTGCTATTTTTAGAATTCTCTTTGTCTTTTACTTTTAACAGTTTGACTATAATGTACTTCAGAAAGGACCTTTTTGAGTTGAATATGTTTGTGGACTATTGAGCTTCCTGTGTCTGGATGTCTATATCTCTTTTAAGATTTGAGAAGTTTTCAGTTATTATTTCATTACACAGTTTTTCTATGCCTTTTCCCATCTCTTCTCCTTCTATAATTTCTATAATGCAAATATTTATTTGCTTATGACATCTCTTAAGTTCTATAAGATTTCTTCATTCTCTTTTATTCTTTTTCTTTCTTTTTTTTTTTATCTGACTCAGTTATTTGAAAAGACTGTCCTCAGGTTCTGAAATTCTTTCCTTTTCGTGATCTAATTTATCATTGAAGCTCTAGGTTGTATTTCTTTTCTTTCATCTATTGAATTGCTCAGCTTAAAAATTTCTGTTTGGTTATTTTTAATGATATCTATGTCTTTGTTGAATTTCTCATTCAGATCATGAATTGTTCTCCTGATTTTGTTGAATTTTCTATTTGTATTCTTTTGAATCTTGCTATGTTTCCTTAAGATCATTAGTGTAAATTCATTTTTTGGCATTTTATATATTTCTTCTACTTTGGGGTCTATAACCGGATAATTATTTTGTTCCTTTGGAGGTGCCATGTTTCCTTGTTTTTTCATTTTTCTTGTGTCACTATGTCTATATCCATACAACTAGTGGAATAGTTACCTCTTCTACGTTTATGGAGCAGCTTTCATAGGGAAAGACTTTTTCCTGTAGATGTGTCCTATATAATGTCAGTTGGATAGAGTAATTTGACTACAGTTCTGGGTGGGTGCAGTAGCATAGTCTCCATGTGATTTATTCTGCTGTAGTCAACATCAGTGGTGTGTGCAAGTGCCTCATTGGCCTAGTATGTGGATGTCTGTGGAAGCAGTGGTATATCATTGCTGAGAGTGGGGGCTACTGGGCAAATTGGTACTCAGAATCTAGTGGTACATGCACTGGGTGTCACAGCTCTGCTGGTCATGAGGGTGATGTTGCCAGTGGGTGGCAGGTGCTGGATAGGCCAGTCTCCAGTCCCTGGACAACTCCTTTGATCAAAAGAACAGGGTCACTGGTAGTGGTGGGTGCCAGGCAGGCTGGTCCCAGACCTGAGGGGTATGTGCAGCAGCTCCATTGGTTGAGGGTGCAGAGTCATCAGGAGGCTGATTCTCAGGCCCTGAGGAGTATGCATATTGGCTCCTTAGTCTTGGGGGTTAGCCTCCCCGCTGTGCTGGACTACCTGCTCCTTGTGTAGGGCACTGAGTGGGCTCAGGTGCCAGAGTCATGGCTATACCCCTGTGTCTAGCTGGGGTTGTAGCACTGCAGCCCTTTGTGTGGGCAAGATAGGATGAAAGTCGGGCTCTAGGAATGCGGAGCTGCAGGGGCTACTGGACCCCAGGGCATGGTGCACTCTAGCACTCTAGCTCTGGTCCCCAAATCACACCTTGTGTCCCAGAAAGTGGTGGGGACCCAGCACAAGTTTCTTCTCTAGAGCAATGCAGCCTCATGAACTCCAGGCAGCTCCTTGTACTGGGCTCAGGGATTGTGAGGACTATAGGGCTCTCCTGTAGCTACAATTGCAGGCAGTCACAGTGTAATGAGGACCACCAGGGATCTCTTACTTACCATCTCTGCAATGGGGAGTCCCTCTTGGCTCTGAGCCAATCCTACCGGTGCTTTGCTTCCTTCTCTAAGCTGCTATCATGCTGAGTTTCTGTGTTTCAGAAAGTTTTGATCACTTCAGTGCTGAATTCCAGTGTGCTCCCTTAGACTCTCTACTTGAAACACAGTTATTTATTTGTTGTTTTCATCCTTCTTTGTGGAGGAGATGAGTGTTAGGCACCTGTAGTCAGCCATCTTGATAACGTCTCTGATCAATTTTTAAAAATTATTATGGGTACATATTAGTTGTATATCTTTGTAGGGTATGATTAAATTTTTTTTGAGTCTCACTTTGTTGCCTGGACTAGAGTGCCATGGCATCAGCCTAGCTCACACCAACCTCAAACTCCTCAAGTGATCCTCCTGCCTCAGCCTCCCGAGTAGCTGGGACTACAGGCATGCACCACCATGCCCGGCTAATTTTTTCTATATATTTTTAGTTGGCCAATTAATTTCTTTCTATTTTTAGTAGCGATGGGGTCTCCCTCTTGCTCAGGCTGGTCTCAAACTCCTAAGCTCAAACGATCCACCCGCATCAGCCTCCCAGAGTGCTAGGTGGTGTGAGCCACCGCACCCGGCCTCAATTTTTTAAATAACGGTTTCTCAATGTGTTCTTCATAAAGAGCATAAATAAATAAATAGTATTGGCTGAGAATATCTGAACCCAGAACACGAAATTAGAAATAAATACATTTTTGTACAGACATTTGTAGTGAACACCTTTTGTTTTCTTTGTCCAGTGCCCCAACTCTGCTTATTCTGGAAAGAGAACCCTTCGTTCTGTGGAAACCTACACTGCATGTCTGGCTCTGCCTTCTCCTCCACCTGGGGGACAGGGGTGGGTGGGTGACCCAGTCCCAGCCAGTGAGAGTATTTTATCCTTGCAACCACAGGATGACTAGGGAAGCTATGCCAGGCCAGCCTCTTCCTGGGAGTTTTGTTCCATGGCTAACAGGCACAACTGTCTCTTTCTATGCAATTGCTAAGCTGGGGGACTGAGTCCAGAGAAGCCATGTGGAGAGCCTCCAGCTCAAAACTGAGGCCAAGAGACACATGTGGAGATGTCAAGTGGAGAAAGGAAGAGGGAGAGAGATGGTGTTAGAGGTGATGATAATGATAATGGAGTTTAAACACTAGATCCAGCCATGTCTAAACCCAGAGAAGCAACCCCGATGTCTTAGTAACATGAGCCAATGAATTCCCTTTTTTATTTATGCCAGTCTGAGTTATGTCTTCATGTCTCTGTCACTTATAGCTGCAAGAATCCTGGCTAGTTTGCATGCATGCATAAGTAATAACTTGCACAGGTTATTCGGTGGGTTCTGTTATAAATCAAGCTAGAGGTATGATAACCAGAGTACCCAGAAAAAAACAGACTCTAGTCTCGTCCTGTTTGTAGCTCCTCCTGTGTGCCCCAGACCACGTGGGTTTGCAGGACCACTTCCTCCTCAATGTTTGCACAGAAAACGGCCTCTCCACTGGGCTGTTTTGTGTCACATCCTGGGTAACACTGTTAACCATCCTCTCAACAGCAGAGGCACAGGGTATGGACAAGGGGGTCCACTTTCATCGCTACATGCCCACTATTCTGTGGGCTGCAAGATTGTATAAAATTATGAATGCATTTTCCCGTCACATGCACACCATTAAACTATGACTAACACCCTACAGATGATTTTTCATAGCTAGGAATTGTATATTTTCCTATGAAATATGACGTCTCTTTTGCAGACATTTTACGGCATAATAGCAATGTCGATCTGGACAATATAATCCAATACAATCCCTGCCAGCTTTTCCAGGAACTAAAAGTTAGATCAGGACACTTGGAAAGGTATGAACAGCACTGCTGAGCCCTTCCTTGCACTGCCACTGCTGACCAATGGGCAGCCCCTCGAAGAGGAAATTCGGCAGAGAACATTACATGATTATTTCTCATTTCTTTTTTTTTTTTATTTCAGCATATTATAGGGGCACAAATGTTTAGGTTACATGTGTTGCCAGTTTCCCCCTTCCCCCCTGGAGTCATCTCAATTTCTTTTTGGTGGAACATTTGCCAGAAGGTTGAGGGTGAAGAATATCCTAGAACGTTTGGAAAGACACCTTGCTTTGGCCCCAGGAATAAACCAGAGATGTCTAATGGAAGGAGGAGTCTAGAGCAGGTGAGGTCAGACCAATGATGCTTTATTACCTACAGTTTTTGAAGCTTCACACAAAACATACTTATGATCATTGGCTGAAAGGGAAAGATCTGGATTCAATGACTTCCCTCCCCATATAAGGACACAGGGTACCTGCTGGAATTCCACTCCTGGTTCTAGGACTCAGGTGACTGAAGGCCAGAAGGGTGGGTGAATGATCCTCCCACGTGTAGGGAGTGGGGAGTTTGTGGTTACCCCAAAACCTGGGTGGTCAGATGAGGCTGATGGTGCCTGGTCTCCATGCCGGAGCTGCCCACAAGACTTTCCTAGGTCCACAGAGATGGATTCAGAAGTAGTTCCGGGCTCCACTTGCCAACTTCTCCTCCCAACTAGGAAAGTTTCCATCATTAGGATGAAATGAGTCAGCTATTTTGAAATGCCTACTGAAGAATTTTCCTCTCTGTGCTCCACCCCTCTCCCTCCTCCTCCTTCTTCCACTTCTTCTTTTAGTTCTCCTTCTTCTTCCACTCTATCTCCTCCTCCTCCTCCTCGTCTTCCTCTTCTTCTTCCTCCTCCCCCTCCTCCTCTTACTCTCCAGGCAGCCTTTCCTCACTGAGAGCATTCCATGAGGCCGAGGTAGGAAGGGAGTAGGAGCTGGTGTAAAAGGAAGTCCCAGCAGACTGGAAGGGGAAGGAGAGAGACTTCATTGGTTCTTGGAGTGAAAATCCCAGGGGCATAGGATTAGAAACACCAAAGTAGGTCAGGTCAGACAGGTGGGGCAGGCAATCCCTGCGCAGAAAGCTTGTTTCTGGCTTCCCCAGCTGCAGCCTAGGGAGGGTGCAAGGAAGCATCCAGATGGCAAGGTCTGGGGAGGGCCCCAACCCTGCGGATGCATATGTCACCCCAGGTGCTTCTGCAAGACACCGTGGGAGGACACAGAGGGGCTGACCGGACCAGTGGCCAGCAGACGAGCAAGACAGGAGGCTGCAAATGCACGTACGGCCCAACCTGAAGCTACCCGTACCAGCACCACCCCCCAAACGGCAGGTCTGGACACGAGTGGGGAGGCTCTGGCATCAGGCTAGATCAGCCACTCCGAGAAGCAGACAGGGGAGAACGTAAAGGAAGCGCCACAAGCTGGAGGCCCCTTAGTGGCCACCGCTTCCCTGAACCCACCAGCTTGGAAGAGAGAAGGGAGACACGCCCCTTGAGGAGGGACAGACAGGCCTGCTAGGGAAGTCAAACTCCAAATCGACTTAGTATTTTCCTCCAAGGACAGTGGGTTAACCCCAAAGAGTGCACATACATCAAACAAGAAGAACCTGCGTCCCTTTATTTTTTATTTATTTATTTATTTTATTTTTTTGAGACAGAGTCTCGCTTTGTTGCCCAGGCTAGAGTGAGTGCCATGGCATCAGCCTAGCTCACAGCAACCTCAAACTCTTGGGCTCAAGCAATCCTGCTGCCTCAGCCTCCCGAGTAGCTGGGACCACAGGCATGTGCCACCATGCCTGGCTAATTTTTTCCATATATATTAGTTGGCCAATTAATTTCTTTCTATTTATAGTAGAGACGGGGTCTCGCTCTTGCTGCTCAGGCTGGTCTCGAACTCCTGACCTCGAGCAATCCACCCACCTCAGCCTCCCAGAGTGCTAGGATTACAGGCGTGAGCCACCGCGCCCGGCCGAACCTGCGTCCCTTTAGTTCAGTGTTTAGTTCTTCAACGTACATGTATTGATGCCTACTGCGTGTGCCATGCTGGAGAGTCAGCAGCGAGAGAGACCGAGTCCCTGTCCCCGTGTGGCCCATATGTCTGCAAGGGAGATGGAAACATATTCGGAAAGATGAACGGAAGAGTGTTACGGGCTAAATTGTGTATCTCCAAAGTTGAGGTGCTGAAGTCCTGACCTCAGTACCCCAAATGTGGCTGTATTTGGAAATAGGGCCCTTAAAGAAATGGTTAAATTAAAATGCAGCCATTGGGTTAGGCCCTAATCCAATATGACTGGTGTCCTGATCAGAAGGGAGATAAGGACACAGGGACACACCAGGGATGTGCTCACACAGAGGAAGGGCCTCGCGGGGACCCAGCCAGAAGGAGGCCGTCTGCAGGCCAGGACAGAGGCCTCAGGAGAAACCCGCCCCGCAGGTACTTCGGTTTTGGACTTCCAGCCTCCAGAACTGAAGAGAAGAAATTTTCTGTTGCTTAAGCCCCTCTGTATGAGGTATTTTGTTACGGCAGCCCTGGCAAACTGATACAAAGAATGGTTGTATTATGAGAACATTAGCAAATAAATTTTAAAATATGAGTTAGGTGGTTACCAGCAGGGCAAAGGGGTAAGAAATGCAGTGAGGGCTGTTTAGACAGGGTGATGGCACAAGGCCTCTCAGAGGAGCGACATGGCAGCAGACCTCTAAATGTCGTGAGGCAGCAAGCCACTAAAGGTGTCGGGGAAGACATCCTGGTGACCAACAGGTGCCACAGCCCGAGGTGTTCAGGTGACAGCGCTGGACTTGGGGGCAATTCTTCTTGATTCTTCCTGGAGGAATGCCGATCTCCCCCACCCCACCTGTGCAAACAACTCAATTCTAGCTCCTTCTCCAAGATATAGCTCCGATACTGCTTATGGTATTCCAGTCCGACCACTGCAGCCAAGATCGAACTCTCCATCTTTGGACTTTCTAAGCCTTCTTAAAAATACAGGCAGGCCTCGGAGACATTGCGGATTCCGTTCCAGACCACCGCAAAAGCAGCGAGTATCACAATAAAGTGAGCCACACAAATGCTGTGGTTTCCCAGTGCATATAAAAAGTATGTTTATAGTTTATTAAGTGTGCAACAGTATTATGTCTTAAAAAAATCGGTGTACATACCTTAATTTAAAAATACAGGGGGTCCCCACGTTACAGATATGTTCCCGAAAATGTCTTTAGGTTGGATTTGTATGTCACTCAGATCCCTGACGAACAGCACATATATGAGAATAATAACAACAATATTCCAAAGGCTCATGTGTGGTAATAACACAGTGTAATGCTGCAATAACACTCATACCCTGTCCTGTAATAGTAAGTTACAGAAATTATTGTGCCCTTTCTTTTAATTCAAAGAAACAGAACATACTCATACAAAATAAAATCAAAACAAACTCATACAAAAAATTTAGATAGGAGAAATTTCACAAAAGAACATTAAACGTTAACACTCATCTCATGTTGCATTAACACTAGGCTAATAGGAATGTGACACTTATTTTGATCTTCTAACCAAATCGGGAATATCCTTCCATTTCAATGATTAACCCACCACGCTGCGTGGCAGTAACAGCCGATGCTCTCGCTGGAGCCCTGCCCTTCTCACGTTCCATTATTCTCGCTGTATCCTTTTTAATTGTCCCCATAGCCTGGTGTCTCAAGCCTGATGCTTTCCCAGTGGATGACGGTGCCTGGCCCTTCTCTGAAAGCTCAAATTATTTCTAGTCTTGTTTCCGCTGTAACCCCCTCTTCTCTTCTCTGCAGGCTCACCTGGACTTGGGCTTTGGAGGCACGGGCGGAAGGGTAAGCACAGACTCACAAGATCGAACGAGGAAGCTGAAAGGGAGGCTGCGCATGCCACCGTATAAACAACGACACCAGCCGGGACATAGAGACGCTGCACCCACACGCCGCCCGTGCTGGGCAGGTTTGTTTCCACGTGCGGGAGAAACGAGTTCCCAGGTTATTAATTTAATTATTTAATCGTAAAGCATCCTCAGGGGGAGGCCGTCGGTAAGTACGGATCGCCCCAAGTCCGGTCGTGGGTGACCCGGGGACTGCTGTCCTTTGCTGCTATAAAATGCCAACCATCATCTGAGCCTTCAGCAAGTCGCAGGCTTTTTGCCGGTGGAGGATGCACACTGAGAACCTTTATCTGCAGCTTGAAAGGACCAAGAGCACTGGTTTTTCCAGTAAGTGACTTTTGGGAGAGCTGCATCCACCAGAGAAAGATGGGAGGAAGAAGGGCTGAATTGCCTGAACTTGGTCCTGACATCCCGCCCTCGAGGGACGCTGCTGCTGCTGTCTGTCACCCACGCAAAGCCCAGAGGACCCGTGCTCTGTACTAGCAGTGGGTTTACGCCAGGCAGTGCCTGCCTTTGTTTTTTTTTTGACACATTAGCCAAGAATATTTATACTTGCATGTATGTACTTGAAAATTTATTTAGATAATGTGAAAATTAAAGGGGAACATTACTAAAAAAAAATAAAGAAAGAAATAAAGAACAAACATGATGTTCAGTTAAAAAGAAATTCCCTTGTACTAATTCATTGTGTTCTTAAATTCGGCCAGCGTGGCAGTCCCTGCTCCCTCCTCGCTTCTCTTTTAGCTACCCCTTTCCCCCATAATCACAATTAATATAAATTATATTGATTTTTATTGAGCTCTAATTTTTTGCAAAGTAACATCTAGCACAATGTTGGATACACGATTTCATTCTTTTTTGTGAAGGCTTTGTTTTTTAAAAGCAATGGTGTTCTTATCACCCTGGCTGGTTATCACAAACTCCACAAGCACCCGTCTAAACATTCTTACCTTTCAGTCCCTGAAAACTTAATTTTAAATCTCCTGCACATAAATATTTTAATTTATGGGAACAAAGTTACACCCAAATGCCATATCCCAACTTAATAAAACCTCCTCTTTGAAGATACTGTACTCTCCCATTTATTGCATGTTGTCTCTGTAACTTCTGGCCAACAACAACAAAATGCTTATGCATGAGGACTCTTCATCACATTTCATTGTTGTGTTGAAGGGTAAATTACTATTCTTGGAGGGATGGCAGACCTATGGTAGTTGCAAGAGAAGTAGCTTGGGTGATGCAGTAAGACTGGGTTTTCTGGTTTGTTCATACTCCTTACACACTCCCGGTTTGTGTGCAAATATTTGTTAATATTTATACGATCACCTCAGAAATGTTGGCCAGTTCCAGAGGACTTGTCATCTGATTGTCATTTATCCCCACCCCCACCCCTGGCCACTAATCTGATGGTACCCAAAAAATAACCCTAAAGACTATGAGCTACACCTGAGCTTTAGCTCACATCACCTGGAAACTTAAAACCACAGAAACACTGGTTCCAGTCCAACCTCAACTTTCCAGTGTCTGGGGCTGGCGGCCCGGAATCTGGGTTGGGTTTTCCAAAGCTTCCCCACCCCCAGAGGATTCGATTCAGGGAAGCGCTTAGACAGGAAGACCTTGTAAAATAGTCCAGTCCTTTGGGGGCAACTTCCATGCCCACAGCGTTAAAGCCAATTTCTCTGCCTCACATGTGAACTGCTGACTGCCCAGCTAGGGGTTCCTTGACACTGAAAGGCAGTGCTGAGGATGACCCCAGACACCCAAAGGCACGGGGAAGGGACCTCGTGGGAGAGTCCTTTTAGGACCCCCTCCCTCCCTCACATTTGTCCCTTTCCATCTTGGGTGATTTAAGGGGGCAGCTGGAGAAACAGACACCAGGCAGAGATCGCAAATGCCAGCACTGGTCATGAACACAAAGAGTCCACAAAACCCCATTGTTTCCAAGCTGGGGCTGGGGGCCTCACTCCTTTTCTACACACCAGCCTCAGTCCTCCCCCTGAAGATTTCTTTTCCCCTTGGGCACAGAAAACTGCACTTGTGTAAGCTGGCTCGGGACAGGGAGAGGGGATACCCACATGCCAGGACCCCTCCCTGGGATTGAAGCACCCCGAGCTTCTCCTCCTCTTTCATTCTCTCCCCAAGCAGAGAGCAAAAAACCGCCCTGGCCGGAGTGGAAGGTCCGGGTGCAGTGCGAGGAAACCCTAACCACAGAGGAAACGCCAACCCCCAGGGAAACGCGTGATTCTCGGACTCTCCGATTACATTGAAAACGTCTGTAAGTTACGGAAGTTGCCCATTTGCTTCTGACCTTTCATGTTGCGTAAGTGGATTCCTGCCACAAAAAAGAAAAAAAGAAAAATCCTCAAATTGTAGTTTTCAAACTTAGTACAGTCACAGCAGTTCTATATTCTAACGTTTTCACTTGCAAAGATTCAGATGATGGATTTTCAAAAAGGAAAGGGGGCTTTAGAAGAAAGCTCCACCTGTGCGAGCTGATGTTTGGAGTTTTGTCTTTGCACACAGAAGGTGGCAGCTGCAGGTGACGGGCAGAGGAGAGACTCCAGGGACTGCTCCAGGTTTGAAAACACAAGCCTCAAATCAAGCCAAAAAAAAAATACAAAAAAACAAAGCTGACTTTCTGTGGTCACTGACAGGCTGGTTTTTTGTTTGTTTGTTTGCCTTTTTAGGGAAGGAAAGAAAAAAGAAAGTCCCCATGCCTAACTCTAAGGGTATTCAGCAATAGGACATATAGGAATACTTATTCCACAATTGACACTTTTTTCTTCTCTTTTAGTCTCTGTGGAAAGGTTTTATAAGACTTTGCTTCAGAGCAAACCAGTCAGAGCCAACTGCACCCGGTGTGGTGAAGCCAGTTCCTCTCTGGTTTCCTGCCGGCCCTGCAGGGAGAGACCGCTGCGGCCGCTGCCCTGTCCGGCCACGCCGCCCCCCTGCCGTTAGAGAACCAGCCTGAAGTCCTTCATCTTCGCCATGTGTTTTCTGGTCGGGGGTAATTAGGTCTCTTTCCTGCCCCACCTGCCATCTCTTTTGTTTGCCCAGGCTGCCCTCCTGGCAGGCAGCCCATGGCCGGGGGCCAGGACGGTGGCCGGAGCCGCAGAGCTGGTGCAGGTGAGGAGTCGAAAGGGCTGTAATGTGGAGTCCGGAATGGGTGGGGACAGAGCACTTACCAGAAGGTGGAAGTTCACGCTGCCAGCCTTAGAGTAAAACTCACACGAAGCTTAGGCTCTCCCCTTCTTTGTCCAGCGTCCGTTCAGGCGTGCCCCTCAGTTGCTGGCTGGAACTGAAGTCTCCTGTGCCCTAAACTCCCAGAAATGTGCGCCAGTGAGAGACACCCTGGCCTCCAAATGGGTCAGGGAAGCAATGACCTCTTTTAAATGTCCTCTGTAGTTCTTCCCCATAGGGCTGAAGAGACGATGTGGGAAGATTGAAGAGAAACAGGGCAAGGGGCTCAGTTATGTGAGCTGAGAGAGGAGACAGACACAGGGGGTGGTCACGGGACCTCACCTCCCTAAAGGGTCAAGGGTCTGATTTCTCTGAGCTTTGCTTTATATTATGTGGCACCAACTTAAATATCGAGATTATGTGTTTAGCTGTTGTTTATTTATTTTTGAGATGACTGAGTGGAGAAGTGTGTGATTTGAGGCCATTCCAATGCTCACCGAGAAGTCGAGCGTTGAGACCAGACTTGCCAACTTTAAGGACAGCATCTGGCAGGAGATAGAGGGTTTCTGAAGCCTCATGACCTCAAGCCTGCAGGAGGGAAGCCAGTCCCAGACCCTCACTATCCTAATCTTTGGCCTTAAATTTACTCCAATTCCTTTAGATTTAGCAGTAGTATCTGAGCTATCAAGAGTCGAGAAAGGCTTCAAAATGCAAAACACAGGACTTGTTTATAGTAAACAAGTAACTAAAGTATAGTAAACAAGTAAATAACATTCATTGAATGATTATTATGCTCCATCACCAGCTTCAGACTTTATATAAGTTAATTCCCAACAATTGCATATAGGTACTGCTGTTATCCTTGTTTTGTAGAGTTAGAAACTGAGGCAATAAAAAGGTGAAGTGACTTAGCCAAGTTCATCTAGCTACTAAATGATAGAGTCAGGCTTTGAAATCCAGGTGCTCAGGATCCAAAGCCTCCCTCTTAACCATGGCATGATTGCTATTTATATGAGAACATGGCTATATCCACAACAGAATTATTGTATCTTATCATACGTAATATTAGCAGAGCCCACATTATTGAATGCTTGCTACGTCCCAGGCAAGCATTCAATCCTTACCTACACTACTTTATACGACCTTGTTCACACCCAACAAGAGAGGTACGATGGTGATTCCAGTTTTCCAGATGAAACCTGAGCGTCTCAGCAAGGCTGAATGACTTGCCCGCGGTTGCAGAGCGAGTTGGTGCTGAAAGCAGCATGTACTCCCTGAGTATACACTAGGTCCCAGGGCCTCGTGATGAGGCTAGTCTCGTGTGGATTAACCGAGGCCTCCCTGGTCAGAACCGTGTTGTGAACTGATATGCATTTCTGCGACAGTCAACCTGCAGTGCATAAATTAAATTTCTTGTCTTAGGCCTCAGGAATCCAAATGGCCTGTATGAGGATCAAACTAATCACTTTGACCCAGGCAACTCCGTGCATAACTCATTGTCCAACATGGCTCTTAACATATGGAATTGCATGAATATATGGATGGTTCATGAACTTTCTAGTTGTCCTTCCTTGCTGAAGACATTAACTGAAATGCATCTGCCTCTAATTTACACTTTTCCAGACAACCTGGATTGACATCTTATTTAGATTACTAGGCTATATCCTGCTCCCTAAAGAAAGGGACAGTTCTTGTTTGACGCAGCTTCAGTTGTTGCAATTTCAGTTTCTTTGTCTGTAACATGAGATTCATTCTAGAGCCCTGTGCTGTAGCATTCTGTGCCTTCACAGCTATGTGTCTGCAAATTCTCTGCAAGGATTCCTTCTGGATGGAACAGAACCATGGGACAATTTTCTGGTGCTGTGAGTTCTTGGTCTGCCTCTTGGTTTGTTCAGGCAGCACATACAGTTACCATTGCTGCTGAAGATACCACAGTATCAGTGATTTCAAGCCAGCACTGTTTTATTATGCTCATGGATTTTGTGAGCCAGGCATTTGGAGAAGGTATAGCAGGGATCTCTCTTTGTTCTGCAATAGATGAGGCCTCAGCTGAGAAGATTCAAAGGCTGGGGGTGACTTGACAGCCGGGGGCTAAGGTGTGTCTTAGCCCCTTCAGGCTGCTTTTAACAAAAACGCCTTAGACTGGGCAATTTACAAACAACAAGAGTTTATTGCTCATAGTTCTAAAGGCTGGAAAGTCCAAGATCAAGGCACTCGTGTCACCAGATTTAGTGTCTGGTGAGGGCTTGCTCTCTGCTTCAAAGACGGTGCCTCACTGCTATGTTCTCTTAGGGCAGAAGGGGCAAAAAAGCTCCCTCCAGCCTCTTTTATAAGGGAACAATCCCATTCACAAGGGCCCCAACCTATATAACCTAGTCACTCCTTAATCCCATCACCTTGGGGGGTAGGTCTCAACATATGACTTGGGAGCAGATATAAATATTCAGAGCACAGCAAGCTGCATTCGCTCTATGTCTGGCGCATGGCATGGCCTGGGGGACCAGCCAGCTGGAGTGCTTACCTGGGCCTCTCTGGGGAACACAGCCTCCTCCCAGCACAGCAGCTCCGGGGTGGTCACACTTCTCACAGGTGGCTCAGCAATCCAAGGGTGAGCAATCCAGAGCACCAGGTGGACATGCGTCACCTTTTATGACAGCCTTGGAAGTCACATGGCATTACTTCCTCAATAGTGTGTATATTTTCCACATATTTAGCAGCCCACCCAGATTCAAAAAGAGGGATTAGACCATACTTCCTGGTGGGAGGGTGGCAAGATGGCATCATAGAATGGCACTGGGACGGGAGACAGACAGTGTTGCAGCCACCATTGGAAATCTGCCTCGAGCGCAAGAGAATAAATGAGAAATCACAGGATCCCCTTGCCTGTTAAGAAAACCAATGACCTCAATACTGAAAAAGGAAAAACAAAAATAATTCGTTAAAATCTTCCAAGGAAAGCCAACTTTCCTGTGTTCCCGCTTTGATGGTTCTTTGCGAAAGCTTGTAGGATACATAGAGCAAGAGTCAGAGAAATACAGCTGATGAAGCCCTAAAATAAACACTACAAACCATTGCAGATGGAGTATTAGCAGGCAAGAGCTCTGTAGATGGCTTGGAACATCAATTTTTGAGAATGAACAGGGAATTAGCAAACGCTGCAGGGTTAGAATGTCAAAAGGAGACAATCTGAATAGGCCCTAGATGTGGGTGTGTTCCTGGCAATGGATTCCATGGTAAGCAGTAATTATTACTTAATACAAGAAGAGCACTCTATTAAATATGTATGCTTAAGTTATATTTTTTAGGAATAGGTAGATTTTTTTGTTGTTGCCTGCCTATGAGTCCTCCCCCTTCCTTCTAGTAACAGGCTGACCCGTCTACCTGAGAACCGTTCATCCCCTACCTGGTGGGGCTGTTAAATGCAGGGGCCACCGCTCTCCTCTGGGCTCATGATCCAAGTTGGCTTCATGCAATGACATACGCAATGAGTGGCGCAGACTGTGCGTGCTTGCGTGCGTGTGCATGCATGTGTGTGTGTCGGGGGGGTGGTGTTTGGGATTATCATGGCTGCTGAGAGACAGAATTTTCTTTTTTTTGGGACTGCGTGCTAAGGATCACATGAACTTGACGTGTCAAGAGACAGAGAGAGACAGAGTACTGACATGATGTTTTCTGAACTATTGGGAAACGGTTATGTTTGAAGCCAGAGCTCATTGTGTCAATGAATTCCCTTTTTAACCTATGCTAGTTCCAACTGGGACTCTGTCCCTTGCAATCACATGGTCCTGACTTACACATTAGTATGATGTATATCAACACCCCACACTGTGGATCTCACCACTCTCACTCAAATCCTTTGCCCTCATGTGGTGCCCTGGGTGGAAGAGCTCCTCTCGGTGCAGTCGGAGGTGGTGATCGAGACCGGGGAGTGCCTAAGTCCTAACACCCGCAGGATTCTGGGGTTCTGCCTGGGCAGAAAGGCAAGCGGCAACCCTCCCTGCTGGCTCACGCAACTTGAGAATATGTAATATATGGTCTTGACCTTTGGGCCTGAACTGATAGCATCACAAATGCCCCTTGCATTACTAGCAGGGCTTTGATCATAGAGAAAGGGTTGCAAGGAAAAAAAGACTTGAGAATATTGAGTTCCTTAAAAATGGAAACTTTGTTTTTGTCTGGTGCCAATTCATGCACTTCCATTCACAGCTATAATTTTTAAGATGTCTAAAATTTTATGCACTGAGATCTCAGGCTCCCCGTGAGCTGGAAGTTCCAGGGCCACTGCTGTGACAAAGATCTCTCCTTGCATCCTGCCAAGTTGTAAAGAGGTGGCTTTTAACAAAAACTCCTTTTTCTTGCCTTTCCTTCCCTCTGCATCATTAAGACTCACTGTATTTGCAGAGACTTGTGATTGAGGGAGGCGTGTGTATTTTGGTTCTTGTACTTATTTGTTGGCTCATTTTAATGGAATAAGGTAACTGATTTATTCTTAAGGTCAGGGACACAACCCACATTTATGGCTTCTCGGGGACTATTAATTATCTATTATATTTTTCCAAAATACAAACTTGTTTGAAATTTATATATATACTATGCTAATATATATGTAAACATATTATATATATATTATATATATATATTAACAGTACATATGTTCTTTAAAACCGCATGGCTTTTAAAAAGCTTGTAGCAACAACAAAACCCCTGAGCTTCTTGCTCTAAAATTTCAACTGTTTT
>VSMD01070651.1:0-43385 GCA_008750895.1 Mirza zaza
GAAATTATCCCAATTTGTTATAATGTATTAATACTTATTTGTGTCATTGTTCACTAGACTCTAATCCAGTACCCAGTCCACACGCAGTATTTGTCGCATAGCAACCACCACCAGGTGGCACCAAAGCACAGCAGGCATAGGGGTGGATTTGGATCACAAGACACCCTTGGAACTTCAGCTCCCCATGGTAATTTAATTGACTTAACATTATCCCACCTGCATTTGAAATATTCAGATTTTTGGACCCATCTTCATTTTAATGTTTAAAAACTTTCAAACTCCCAAAGTGTTTTAGAGTGAGATTTTCTGGTAATGTCTTCTATTCTGATCCTACAAAGAAGAAGTAGACAGATGAGAGAATTAGAACATAGTTTTGCTGAATTAGACATGTCTTTTTTTTCTAAAGATCAAAAATCATAGAGATATAGATTTTATCTAAAAATAAGTGACTATGCTAAGAATGAGGGTTATACTGAAACTAACTTTGAATATAATGACTGAGTTCCCTAATACTTGAGTTGTTCAGTAAGAGAACAGATGCTCTGTTGCCCAGATACTATGAAAGAGATTCCAGCTTCCAGAAGAGGTTTGAATTAGATGACCATAGAGACTTTCAATCCTGAGAATCTATGCTTCTGGAATACAATTTAAATATTTTAAAATATACAGAAGTGTTTAAAAGATACCAGTGTAGAAATGAGACATGTATTACTTTTCAGGGAAAATAAGTCTCCTTCATTGCCAGAGTATAACCAAAAATGCTTTGATACTGGACTAAGATGGGGCTGAATTAAAACCCAAATTCTGCCATTTTCTATTTGTGAGTCCTTAGACAAGCTGTTTTACTTCAGTTTCTTCCTCTCTCAAAGGGGATAACAAGACCAATTTACTGAGTTATCACTATGCCTCTCTCAGGCAAAAACCATCAGTATAGTTTATTGAAAATATTCTATTCTGCTCTAAGGTATATCATGATTAAAAACCAACAAACAGTCTATTACCAACAATAGTATCAAAAGCAAAAACTCAGAATTTCTCTTTTGCCTAGTCCAAAAATAAAGATCATTTCTGAGTCACTTTTATGTGGCAAATAATGTAGGAAGAATGAAGGTAAAAAGATTTTTTACTTATTAAATATACTTTAAAAATAGAAATAGTTTGGAAACTATTTTCTCCTGTTCCAGTAGGGGCTGGGCAGAAATGCTCTTTTCCTTTAGTTTTCCATCCTCTGGATAATCAGGAAACAAGAGGCCTTAGTGCAAAAAAACATAGAAATAAACATTCTTTCATGAACAGGAGAGAAGAGACAAAAAGACCTTTAGTTGTATTAGCGTCAGCAGCTTACCTTAATTGAGAAGAACACCCATCACTCGTGCAGTGGGAAGTAACGTGAGACAGCCAAGACACAGGCTGCAGAGGCTTTGATAGTGAAGAAGCCTAAAGCCAGAGCTACCTATATTTAAGGCCTGAATATGACTGTGACACTCATCTAAGATACAAGGTGGTTTAGTTCAATATTCTGGCTAATGTTTGTATATAAAGAAAAAGTTAGAATAATATGAAATGTATTGCTTTACTTTTTTTTTCTAAAACTAATCTACAAATGTGGCAAAGAACTGGACTCAGAGGCCAGAGCTGGATCATCATACTGACCTAGCTTTTCACTTGAGCTGCGAGAGTGACTGAGTCTCACTATAAGCCACTAGACTATGAGCCTCAAATCTCCTTATCTGCAAAATTAGAAGGTTGAAGCAAATTGTCCCTCAACTCTCAAGTTCCACTCAGCTCCTAAAGTCTCTGATTCAATGAATTCAAATTTATTCATTCAATCAGTAAGTCAATCAGTCATTCATTAAAAAAAATATTGATCACCTATATGTCAGACATACAGATTTCATTTATTATTCAACAGCAAATATTGAATGAGCTCTGATTATGTGCCAGGCTTTGTTCTTAGCTCTGGGGATACAGCAACGTAAAAAACAGACAGACATTCCTGGAATCCTGTACCCTATCTTCTAAAGGATAAACAGGAATGATAAAGGCAAATAAATAAAATATATACTATTAGAGAGTAGTATTATGGAGAAGGCCAGTAGGAAATGTCAGGGGTTGAAATTTTGGGCCTCACTGGGGAATGACTTTAGATTAAAGACAGAGAGGAGATGAAGAAGAAAGCCATGCAGTCATCTGGGGGAAGAATGTTTCAGGGAGGGGAAACAGAACAAAGGCGTTCCTGGTAGGCCCAAGGCTTACCATGGAAGCCAATGTGGATGAAGCAGAATGCATTGGGAGCATAGCAACAGAAGCTGAGTTGTATTCACTCAGATTCTAGAAGGAAAAGTGGACAATCTCCTAGGACAATTGGGATTTGTTGAAGGGGGTATGTATGAGGTGAACAGAATTAAGGGAAGCAAACAAGAGATGACAAAACCCCGGAGAGATCAAGGCTTCCAATGTGATGGAAGGGAGGGGCTACCAAAATGTAGAGAGAAGTGTCGCTATAGATGTAGAAGAGAATGGAGGAGAGGTGTCTTTGAGGGGCAGAGGGCCTCATACATAACATGGTTCCTGCTAATGTGCTACCTGGCAAAAAGAGAGCTAAAAGAACATATATGCCACTTCTCTTCCCTCCTGCTCTTCTCTCCCGTGAAAGTGCTCTGCATCGTTCAAACCCAGCAGGAAGCTGGGGGAAGGGAACCTGCTGATGTGTTCTCACGGGTTAGCTTCCTCAGGCACAGGTCAGGGTGGGCAAGGATGGAGAGTGGAGCAAAAGAGCAAAAATATACAACAGCACATGAGGTCAGAGAGATAAGAAGATCCAAATCATGATGTGCCTAATAAATCATACTAAGAAAGTAAGGACTGGTTTTTTTTTAATAATGTTAACCCCACAAAAAGTTACAAAACCTCCTACATACCTCCATGTTAACATTTCCCACATTCACTCCATTACTGCTCCTCATACCCCGTATAGATATAGGGATTTTTGATATACTGTAACAGGAGATTAAGTAGAGCTTCTGGCCAAAAATACAGAGCAATAGGTAGATGTGGGGGAAGCTTGTTGGAAATTTTCTTCTGAATGAGGAGAAAATATGAATTAATCATTCAGTACAGTGGATGAGTAAATAGTGGATACAAGGAATACAGTGTGTTGCCAGGCAACTACAAGAGCCCATTTCAGTTTAATGATCATGGTTTTGAAGTGAGACAAGTTAGCATGGTTGTATATTTTTCTTTAGTCACTTTGGCTGCAGTGTTGAAATTAATCTGATTAGTGATATAGCCAAATAAGATAATATTTGCTGAGAAATGGGTATGATTGACAGTGGAATTTAAGCTAAGAAAGGAAAGATGAGTAGGTAATAGGATCAACGATTTCAAAGTCCTGGCAATATTGTGGGATAGATGCAGTGCGGTTATTAGGAGTGAGCTGGAAAGAGATGAGGTCAGAGAGTCATAGCTTTGAAATTAAGTTTATGAAGGGACTGCAGTTGCTTACAGTGACTAGGTCAAGGGTATGAATAAGTGTATAAGTAGTTGAGGTGAGATAGTGGGAAGATATCAAGGACTAAGAGGGCAAAGTGTTGGACGAATGTGGACACAGACGTTAACAAGTAGAGTCGCAGGTCTGCAGTGGCAGGGAGAGAAAACACGCAAGAAAGTCAGGGCAACCCCAGCAGGGGGAGATGCCGGCGGTAAGAAAGGCCGGGGAGGCACAGCCTGGCAACAAAAATGCCAAACTGGGCGGTCTTCGACTCAGGAGGTGGATGGCCTGGAAACAGCAAGGGCGCCAAAGTGGACGCCGGCTTTCGTCCACAGGCCAATGGAAGAGCAGGAGCGGGAAAGGAAAACCAGCAGGTACTGAGAGTGTCCTCAACACCTTCAGGCATTGTCAGAGCAAAAACTGAAGGAAATGCTCAGAGAAACCGGCGAGGATGGAGGGTCTGTAGTCAACACTCCGAGTGAGTACCGGCAGGCTGGCGCAGGGCGGGCTTCGAACGCGCGCAGGCGGGGCGGCCGAGCCGCAGGAGTGACACCTGCGAGCCAGGCCGGCGGCCCTAAGTCAGGGCAGAGGCCACGGGTGTTGGGGATGGGCGGGCCTCCTTAGGCGCCCCGAGTTGAGTTGGCGGCCTCGCCCTCCGCTCGTGTGGGCGGAGCCCGGCGCGGCCTTCCGCGGGCTCACGGGCGCCCCCTGCCTGCGGAGGGAGGGCCGGCCTGCGCGGCCTTCCGCGGGCTCACGGGCGCCCCTGCCTGCGGAGGGAGGGCCGGCCTGCGCGGCCTTCCGCGGGCTCACGGGCGCCCCCTGCCTGCGGAGGGAGGGCCGGCCGGCGCGGCCTTCCGCGGGCTCACGGGCGCCCCCTGCCTGCGGAGGGAGGGCCGGCCGGCGCGGCCTTCCGCGGGCTCACGGGCGCCCCTGCCTGCGGAGGGAGGGCCGGCCGGCTGGCGGGCTGGCCTCCGCGGCTGGCAGCCGTCCGCAGACGCGCTCAGTGACAGTGCATGCAAGCCTCCTGTTGCGCAAGCGCGTGGTGTGATCAACAGCAGGCATCTTTGCAACATTTTAAGAAATTAAACTACAACAAAGTGGCAGGGATACCTTCCTGAAGAGGAGTGCTCATTTTTGGTGCCTCTCACAGAGTGTAGAAAATAATGATGGAAAGTCTCACTTGGCACCTAGGTGAATAGCCGTAAACCCTCCACTTTCCAATCTGCTCATAACTGCTATCTCTTCTCAGCACGGATCAATAAGTGTTGAGCTCCCCGTGAGCAGAGGGAATGGCAGCATCCAAATCTGAAAGCATTCTCCTTTTGTCTGCGTACACATGGTGGTGCCTTGTGATGTTGCCATACATGGGGGGCAGGGCTCTAAGGCCCTCCTCCTGAACCTGTGGGGAGACCCAAGGGCAGGTTAGAGATGGGCCCAGCGGGAAACCTCCTCTCTGCTCACTATGACACTACTACATGTTTCCCCAAAAACAAGACAGGGTCTTATATTTATTTTTCCTCAAGAAGACACCCTAGGGCTTATTTTTCAGGGGATGTGTTATTTTCCCCTCAAAGCCTCAGCTTGCAGCAGGCACAGGGTGGCTGGGACCTGACGAGGGAGCCGACCTTGTTGGTGGGGCTGCCCGCACCTTGCACCTTTCGGTCACCTCTGGGATGGCAGCTGTCACGATGGGGCAGATGAGGAGGGCTGCTCGTGTTCTTTCCCGCTGGGTGAGGAAATGCACGGGGTGTGCAGTGGCTCTGTGTGGCCACGCCTGTCACCAGGCCTTATTTTCAGAGTAGGGCTTATATTGCGCAAATGCTTAGAGATCCTGCGAGGGCTTATTTTGTGGGTAGGGCTTATTTTCAGGGAAACATGGTAGGAATGTGGCTGGGGAAAACATGCTGAGTTTGCAGTGACATCTCTCCCCATCCTGAAATTTCTTAAAGGAGTGAATCCTGGAATTCTTTCTGTTGAGAAAGATGATGGGTGAACACGCAAAGTAACAGACCCCAGAGGGGTATGACCTGCTACATATGAAAGTGAAAGAGAAATACTGAAGGGAAGATGCAGAGTTCAGAGAAGAGGAAAATATAGGTGACAGGGCCTGGAAAAGAGCTGAAAACAGAAGACAAAGAAGAGAGACATTGAGACGAATCCAGTGAACATGTTGGCAGTGGTCTTTGAGAGAAAATTCGTAGATAGTTAAAATAGTTAAGGTGCTACTGAGAACTTCTTTCTGAGGCATGAGAGGCTGCTTCCCTCTTCAGTCACTAAACAAATTCCAATAAAGTCCTACCTTCGATCTGTCATTTTGTCATTTTTGCTGTGACTGTTATTAATAGGTATGATGATATGTGAGGCTGGATTCCAGCTGGGTGCCACGAGAAAGGAGGCCTCTCAGAAGGAGGCTCAGGTACCAGCCTTTCTCCTTTATTTTTATGGCGGTTCTGCATTCTTTGTAGACAAACCACAGCTAACCTACATTTTGGTAAAGCCCATCTGGCATATGAACATTACTGTAATAGCATCATAGTTAGTACTTCTGAATTTCCTGCTACATTAATTTCAAAACCAGAAAAATAAAATAATCTAAAAGTGGCACCACAGACTTTCTTACCAAGGTTCAAGCACTTTAGTGCTGCATGCCTCTGCCTGGAATCTCTGCCTCTCCGGCCAGCCGCTGAGCACTGAGCACAGCGGGTAGGCGCCCTGCCTGCGGCATTGAGCTTCTCGGTTGGACAGCAGCTCCATCACCGAGCAACTGTGAGTTATTAGTTATAATGTCTATGTGCAGATTCTTCACCTGTAAAAATCAGGTTAATTACAGTACCTGCCAAAGCATCCAAATTTCTTATCAAAGTACCTGACACAAATCCCTTAATGAATGTTAGCTTGTATTAAAGTGCAATAATTTCTGACTTTGGAACATTCAAGTCCTTATTTCCCATTAAGGCAAAGTGTAAATTAATTTTGTAACCTTTTCATATATATACTTTTCAAAATCCAAAAATACTTTTAAACAAAAATCTGGCAAAAGAACACATATTGATGACTAAAGACTTTTTTGGCTCCACATTTGCTTGTTTGGATGGTTTATTTCTCAGAAAGAAAATCAACATCCATTTAAAACCATTCTTTCCTAAAGCTGGATCTTTAAAGAATGTACAGGTCAGAAAATTTTATTGGCTAACATAAATAAATAATGAGTTTCCTTTTGTCTGTCTTGTTTCCCCTCCTATTAGTCCAATTTCTGTTATCTTTATGTTCTCACACCTTCATAGTCATGATTTATTTCAGTTTTAAAAGTATATATTGGGCCGTGCGTAGTGGCTCACGCCTGTAATCCTAGCACTCTGGGAGGCCGAGGTGGGTGGATTGCTCAAGGTCAGGAGTTCGAAATGAGCCTGAGCAAGAGCGAGACCCCGTCTCTACTATAAATAGAAAGAAATTAATTGGCCAACTAATATATAGAGAAAAAATTAGCCGGGCATGGTGGCACCTGCCTGTAGTCCCAGCTACTCGGGAGGCTGAGGCAGGAGGATCGCTTGAGCCCAGGAGTCTGAGGTTGCTGTGAGCTAGGCTGGTGCCACGGCACTCACTCTAGCCTGGGCAACAAAGCAAGACTCTGTCTCAAAAAAAAAAATGTATATATTGTATCATAGTCACAAAAAAAACTTTAAAAAAATCTGATTGTCCATTTTGGGAGGAAGGGAGTCTGACGCCATTCACAAATAACTTCTCTGTTGCTTTTTTGCTGAAGTATTCTTTCAATGTTGGTCTCTAAGTAACTTATTGCAAATTCATAATGTGTCTAATAAACATATGCATCCAGAAAAACTTAATAGTTGCTTTAAAAAGTATATATTTTTTTAAATGAATTTAATTCTTCTTGTTACTGAGTAATGGGCTCATTGCCAGATGCCCGTGCAAGCCAATACAATGGCCCTAGCTTTTGAGAAAAGTGAAAGCTTTGCTGCAAGTCAGCTGGCTAGGAGACAAGAGCAACGCTGAACTAACTCGCTGTCTCTCTGTCTCTCTCAGATTTGGTGGTGGATCAAGCCTTCATGTCATGCTAACTAGTTCCAGGTGATGCCGATGCAGCCAATCTGCCAGGTGCTGGTGTGGACAGTGTGGAGGTTGGACCTTTCCCACTGCACAAGTTCAAGCTACATGACTAGCAGTTTTGGTTCTTGGCCATCTGTAACAACTTAAGCAATGGTTAATTGGTTTGAGCTGGTACCATAGTTACATTCTTTCTTATATTTTATGATATAATGTCCAAGTTTTTAAAAAAGTCTTTTTTTATGCTCCTACAACTTTATTAACACTTGTTAATTATTCACACACCTGATGCTATTTCACTGTTTTCATTTCCACTGCCCTCTCTCTCCCCTCTCTCTGTTTTATTTTATTTTTCAGATAGGGTCTCATTCTGTCACCCACACTGGCACACTAGGGGTCACCCACACTAGAGGGCAGTGGCATGATCATAGCTCACTGCACCTTTGTACTTTTTCCCTTCCTTTTATTTAATCATATTATGGGGGTACAAATATTGTTAGGGTTACAAATATTGCCCCTGCCCCCTCCCTCCCCCTGACGTGCCATAGATTCAGGCGTGTCCAATCCCCCGGTGGCGCACACCACACCCGTTATGTAAGTGCACACCCTCCCCTCCCCCCTCCCGCCTGCCCACCACCCGATAAAAAGGTTTTTTTTAGTTTTATTTTATCACCAGTGGAATTTCTGGTGACTAGCCAGCTTTGAGTAGCAGGTTTTAAACAATGAATACCTTTACCAATACATATGGGAGGGCCTTCTGTCCCAGCTTCATATTTATTAATTACAATGCCCTCCTGGCTGGGTTTCATTGGACCACAATAATCACAAGGTCCTGGTAGTCAATTAGAATCATCAATAAAGACTAAGAAAGGCATGTCAGCCCAATTGACAATCTTGTTTAAAGGTGGATTGGGAATATAGGCCTAGTAATGGTAAGTCTGGTTACCAGACACTCTTACCGCCATGCTCACTATGCAGATCATGGCAAGAAAGAAGCCTGGTTGTTTCTTTTAATCGTCTCCTCTTTTTCTTTTTCTGAACATACTAAATTTGCACCTACAGATGTACCCATCTGTAAAGAGGTAGTAATTTCTGACCCTAAAACCTAGGTACAATGGAAAAATTGTAAAAGTCACATGGGATGCATTCTTACCTTCTTATGGTTATATGTTAGACTGGAGTCCCCACAGACATCCTGCCTCATCTTACAATCTTAAAAAACTTCATTGGAATAAAACTGCCACCTTGACGTCTAGGAAAGATTCTGACTTTAAAAGTCATATTACATGGCTCAATTATGGTATAAGCACTCCAGCTCCTCATACATATAATCAAACTCGATTTCCTTGAGAAAACATTTAAAAACATCTACTTAATCAAGGAAATCTGACTAAAGAGATTGGAAATTTACAACAAGAAATATTAAATACCTTCAGTCACAAACTTAATTTGCTCTCTGAAGCTGACATTATTAATGTTATCTCATCTGGTTTGGAGTCAGCTGATCCACTTTCTCATCTTAAGATCTATGGGGTTCCACTATACTAACTTTTGGTATTATTTTAATCATTGGCTTGTGCTCATGTGTCTGGAGAAAACTCCGAAGAAAACAGCAGTCAGGGGACCGATGCCTCGCCGTGATGGCTGTACAACTGCATCTACTCACTTTTAATACAATAAAAAGGGGGAGATGTTGAGAAATATGAATGAGGAATTAATGAGATGTGGCTCATATGATCATTATTCTATTGTATAACCCAATATTACTATATTAAAGACAGAAACAGGAGTTTGCAGGGGTTTGCCCTGAAGGAATGTGTGGACTCAATGGTTCACTTATTAGAGGCTGATATCATGGGAGAACTCTCAAATCTCCGGTGGGGATGTTTTCCAGGAAGGCTTCCCGGTATCTCAAAATCTGTGAGCTTCCCTGTGTTTTGAAAGACAAGACAAGGCAAATATGGCCCACAGGATGGGAGCCGGAGACAATGAGTGCACTTGGCCCAGAGATGCCCCCTGGTGATTATAAACAACCTGTTTATTAGAGATGGGCTTCCTGCTCTCTCCTGTCTGTCTACCTTTAAGTCCACCATAACTAATCAAAGAAATATACAGTCACTATACCTCTTTTGTTTTACCTCTGTTAATTGACAACTACCTCTTAGAACTTAGAAGTTAGCCCCTGAAAGACTTCGTACCTGTTTGTTCACCTAGATGGGTTAGAAGCCCCTTGAGAGGACTTTTGACCCCAACCCACTACTGGTATCCCCTAGCAACTGCATTCCCTGATATGCAAATATGTTACCCTGACAACTGGTAATTGATGTCTGTGATTATAAAAACCTGTATGAATCTAACCATATTGCTGGCATTTATGGAAATATGCCAGTCTCCTAAGTACCCCCGTTGTGTTATATCTGATCTTTATATATATATAAAACTATAAACTATTTTTAAAAAGGGGTTTTTTTGTTTGTTTAGTTTTTTTTTTACATTTTGGTTACATTGTATATCTTTGCCTCTCCCTAAGAAGGGTTAGAGTTATGCCCTTCCCTTCTAAAATGCTCGCCACATCCCTAAGATTGGGTCTCTCTCTGCCCCCCCCCACCACCAATCCCTGGTGAACATTAACACCATTTGAGAACTATTGTTTTAATCAGTCAGTACCAATTTGATGGCGAGTAGATGTGGAGCCCATTTTCCAGATCTTGTGTCACCTCACTTTGGATAATGAGCTTAAGCTTAATCCAGGATAGCATAAACGGTGCAAGCTCACCATCATTTCTTAGAATTGAGTAATATTCCATTGTGAGCATATAACAAATTTTAATTGTCCACTCATGAATTGATGGGCACTTGGGTTGTTTCCATGACCGTGCAATAGTGAATTGTGCTGCTATAAACATTCGGGTGCAGATGTCTTTATAATAGAGTGACTTATGCTCTTTTGGGTAGATGCCCAACAATACTGTTTCTGGGTCGAATGGTATTTCTATTTCTAGCTGTTTGAGGTATCTGCAAATTCTTTTCCACAAAAGTTGCACTCATTTGAAGTCCCACCAGCAGCGTAAGAGTGTTCCTGTCTCTCTGCATCCTTGCCAGCATTTGTTGTTTTGGGATTTCTTGATATAGGCTATTCTTACTGGGGCTAGGTGGCATCTCATTATGGTTTTGATTTGCATTTCTCTGATGATTAGAGATGTTGAGCATTTTTTATATGTTTGCAGGCCATTATTCTGTCTTCTTTGGAGAAGTTTCTGTTCATTTCTGTTGCCCATTTCTTGATGGGATTGTTTGATATTTTTCTTGTTAATTCTTTTAAGTTCTAGATAGATTCTTATTATTAGATCTTTATCAGAGGTGTAGAGAGCAAATACTTTCTCCCACTATGTGGGTTGTCTATTTGCTCTACTGATGGTTTCCTTGCCTGTGCAGAAACTTTTAAATTTGATCAGATCCCATTTGTTTATTTTTGATGCTGCAGTGATTGCCTTGGGGGTCTTCCTCAAAAATTCTTTGCCTAAACCAATGTCTGATAGGGTTTTCCCAACATCTTCTTCTAGGATTCTTAAGGTTTCATGCCTCAAGTTTAAGTCTGTTATCCATCTTGAGTGAATTTTTGTAAGAGGTAAGGGTCCTGATTAGCTCTTCTGCATGTAGCTAACCAGTTTTCCCAGCACCATTTATTGAAGAGAGATTCTTTTCCCCATTGTATATTTTTGTCAGCTTTATCAAAGATTAGATACTGACGGTTTCATCTCTGGTATCTCAGATCTATTCCAGATATCTATGCTTCTGTTCTTGTGCCAGTACCAGGCTGAATTAACTATTATTGCTTTATAGTACAGCTTGAAGTCAGAAAGACTGATGCCTCCCAGTTTGTTCTTTTTATTTAAGATTGCTTTGACTATACAAGGTTTTTTCTGCTTCCATACAAAGTGAAGAATTATTTTTTCTGGATCTGTAAAGAATGCTGATGGTATTTTAATGGGGATTGCTTTGATTCTGTAGATCATTTTAGGGAATATTGACATTTTAACTATATTGATTCTACCAATCCATGAACAAGGTAGATGTTTCCATCTGTTTAAATCTTCTGCAATTTCTTTTCTTACTATTTCATAGTTCTCTTTGTATAAATCTTTTGTATCTTTCGTTAAGTATACTCCTAGATATTTAATTTTCTTTGGGGCTATAGTAAAGGGTATTGCATTTTTGATTTGAGTTTCTGCTTGATGGTTCTTGGCATATGTGAATGCTTCTGATTTGTGTATATTGATTTTATAAACTGAAACTTTACCAAATTCAGTCATCAAGTCTAGGAGTCTCTTGGAAGAGTCCATGGGGTTTTCTAGGTATAATATCATATCATTGGTGAAGAGCGAGAGTTTGATTTCATCTGCCCCCACTTGAATTCCCTTAATACCCCTCTCCTGCCTGATTGCTATCACTAGGATTTCAAGCACTATGTTGAATAGGGGAGGAGATAGTGGGCATCCTTGTCTAGTTCTGGATTGAAGGGGGAAAGATTTCAATTTTTCCCCATTTAGAATGATATTAGCAGTGGGTTTGTCATAGATGGATTTGAAAAATTTAGGGTATGAGCTGTCTATGCCTATTTTGTTAAGAGGTTTTTATCATAAAGGTGTGTTGAACTTTGTCAGATGCTTTTTCTGCATCTATTGACAGAATCATATGGTCTTTGTTCTTGATTTTATTTATGAAGTGAATTGCATTTATAGACTTGTGTATGTTGAACCATCCTTGCATCTCTGGAATAAAGCCCACCTGGTCATGGTGATTAATTTTTTGATGTGCTGCTGAATTCTATTAGCTAGAATTTTATTTAGGATTTTTGCATCTGTATTCATGAGGGATATTGGTCTGTAATTTTATTTTTTTGTTGTGTCCTTTCCTGGCTTTGGTATCAAGGTGATATTGGCTTCGTAGAATGAGTTAAGAAGGATACCATTCTTCTTAATGGTGTGGAATAGCTTCTGTAGTATAGGTATGAGTTCATCTTTGTATATTTGGTAGAACTCTGAAGTGTAGCCATCAGGCCCGGGACTTTTCTGTTTGGGGAGGTTTTTAATTACTGCTTCAATTCCTGAGCTTGAGATTGGTCTGTTCAGGAATTCTGTTACCTCCTAGGTGAACTTAGGGAGATTGTATGAATCCAAGAATTTGTCCATTTCATCTTTTTTCTGTAGTTTTGGGGCATACAGTTTTTTATAATAGTCAAATATAATATTTTGTATTTCTGTGGTATCTGTTGTGATCTCTCCTTTTTCATTTCTTATTGAGTTTATTAGAGTCCTCTCAGACTCCCGGGCTCAAGGACTTTTCCTACCTCAATCTCCCGAGTAGCTGGCTCTAGGGGAGAGCCGCTGTGCCCAGCCCATTTCTACTGTCCTCTCTCTTTGATATTCTTTGTCATCATTATTGTGAAGTTACATTTTTATCTCCTATCAATTAATTCTCCCTTTAAATATTTCATTTTTTTCTTGCTAATTTCAGTATTTCAGTTATGCATATTTTTATAATTTTTGCACTTAAACATTTTCAAATTTTGATAAATTGAAAGATCTTACAGATAAATTTCTTAATAAACAGCTATTATCTAGTGACTGTTGGTGTATCGGTGTCAGCATTTATGGATTAAGAGGCTGGTTTTCACTTGATCACTGGTGCTTGTGCAGTTTACATTAGGAAAAATCATATAAAAACCCCATCTAGCTAAAGCTGGAGATAAAGAGCCTAACTTTTTTATGTGTATCATCCATTAATCAATCAATGAAAAATCAGAAAGGCAGATAGATATGTGAGTGGGATATCTAAGATATGGAGAGAAGGAGAGAGAGAGAGAGAACATAATATCATGAATGCTGCTCTTTTATTTGAATTATCAGAATCTCCATTAAACCTTTCTCAGCAAAATGTTTCAAGGCTATATCTTAAATGTCAAAACAAATACACCTTGCTCCAGCCCAGTAATCTGCCCTAACCCTCCCAGTGATTACTCTAGATTACTGCTCAGCTTCTCTGGTTTCTGTAATGATCTTTCGTTTGAAACAAGACTGCATGGATTTTAACTAGTGAGCACTCTTGATGGTCCACCATGATCAAATAATTTACACCTAAAAGGTAAGCAAATGAACTCTCACTCACACTGTTAATTAAAGTAGGCTTAGGTTTCAGTAATAAGGCCAAACTTTGGAATGGCTCATCTTAATAGACATGTATTTCTCACTGCCTTTAACAGTTCTGGCTGGGTCAATGAAAGGGTAGGGTTGTTGATGAACCCAAGAAGGTGGAGAATGTCATTTCTACATTAGTCTCTGGTGGTCATCTCTTTAATGATTTTGTTTTATGGCAATTGAAATGATGGCAGTGAGATGAGCAGAGAAAGACTTGAATAGAGAGTCATTTTTAGAACCAACTTGTTGGAATGGTTTCCAATGTTAAATGTTTAAAAAGTCTGTTCTGAGATTCAATTTTTAACCTTAGAAAAACATTTTAAAGAGTTCCCTAATTGCTTTAGTATACAATTTTATAAGTTTTTACATCAAAGTGTCTGGTATTCTTTTCCAATTATTTTGCTATATGACGTTTCTGGCACTAAAGCACAATTTTAGTAAGTGGCCTAATCTCTAAAATAGGCTGTTTTTCTTTCAATAATCTAAAATGGTAGCAAAGAACAACAAAATAGAAGGAGCATTTTAAAAATGCCATGATTATTGCATGAGTATCTCCAAGCTATAAAAAGTATGATTGATCCTATTTGCTTCTGAAAATTGAGTTAGGGCTGGATGGGCATGCAACTGCACAATCTATAGACATTTATTCTACAGAGATGATTTTAATGCATGCCAAATCAAGAAGGGTCCATGTATCTTACCATATACATCAAAGTTTTGTCTTAGGCTTAGCGTCCGTGTTCCTCATTTCTGATGGAATTCTTTATCCTGTGCAATCCCATCTGCATGCCCATGTCTTCAAACTCCTATACCCTTTGGTGAGGATCACATTACTTAAGCCAAGACCTCTTTTTCTGAATGCCAGCCCTGAAATTTTATCTATCTACTTGGCATTGTCCCTTAGATATCACAAAATCATTTTGGACTCATCATGCTCATGTTGAACTCACAGTCTTTTCCCCAAACCTGGAACACAGTGAATGGGACTATTACCCATCAAAACACACAAGCCAGAAACCTACAAAATACCTATTATGTCTTCACTCTGCTACATTCATCTAACCCTTAGAAAATCCTATTGATTTGGCTGCATATATACCCTTTCGGTATGTCTACTTATTTCATACTTTACTGCCAACACTCTTGTCAAATTAAAGACATAGATATTGCATTCTGCCACAAGCACAGAGTTCCTAGCATGACCGCGTCTCGGTCAGAGCTCGCCCTGCCTCCTCGTTAGCTCACTGAGCTGCTTTTGGTTTCTCTGATATACAAGCTCCTTTTGATTTTAGGGCATGTGTACATTCTTCTCTGTTAGAAGACTTTTTCTCCCTCTCTTTTTCTGTCTTCGTATTTTAGCTCTCGTGTCAAATGTCCCTTCCTTGCGAATTACCCGACCAGATCCCGTCCCCATCTCATGGCAGCCTACAGTTTTCTGCACAGAGCTCACTGAAGAATAGTTTGTAAACTTGAAGAATTATATCATCTCTTTTTTATTTACCACTGTATCCCTGGGGCCTAGGAGAATGTCCAGCGTCCAGCTGGTACTTAATAAGTGTGTGTTTAATAAATCAATGTGTGAACACGCCTGGCAAGTGCAGTGCAGCTTCAGTCTTGTGCTCCCGTTCGTCTCTAGCACAGCATCTGGGGTGCCTCCGTCAAAAGCAGAGGAAGCCTGTCGGTGGCACTGAGCACTAATAAATCACACTAAATATACTTAAAATGCAATCTTACATACATATTTCTTTTTCTTTTCACAGTAAGTTACAATAATATTTTTAAATTTTGAAGATAAGGACACTGACAGTCTGGAAGTTAGAGATTTGCTAAGGATTGCGAAGGCAGAAATTGTTGAATTGGCTCTAGAAATCAGACCTTCGACTCCTTCTATAAGGTTATTTCTACTGTAGAGAGCTGTTCGGTCAGCTCTCTAGAGTGGGGGCCCTGGCTGGCTCCCGCCTCGCTGACTCTAGGTGGGCAGCACTGGCAGGCCCCGCCGGCTCCCTCCCACCTTCCCTCCGCCCTGCCTTCCGTGTCCTGCTTCTGCCACCTCACGGCAACTGTCCTCACTCTGAGTATCAGCTTGTACCTATGAACATTTCAGACAGACCCTTTTTTCCTGTTTTAAATAGCTTAGTTAGTTCTTCTTCCATACATCACCAATTTCAGCTACGTATCTGTAAGAGATATACAATCAATTTCTTTTTAGGAGTTACTTACGGTACAGTTTCACCTGAGATGAGTGCCCAGTTAAAGCCACTGGGAGCCATAAGAAATTTTAATATTCTTGCTCTCGGTGTGATAAAAGTAAGAAATTGGATAGTAATAAACTACCATTAATTAAGTAGTCCTCTTATACATAGCCATATTATATACATTAATTGTATCATTTTTAATAATCCTATAAACTAAATATTACACTTTACAGATGACAATACAAATTGAGAATACAAGACTAAGATTACCAAATCAGAAAGTGTTAGACCTAAGATTCACCACAGTATTTAAAGGATTATATACTGCCAATAACCAGACAATGCCAGACAAATGCCAAATAACATTTCATTTAATACATAACTGGAATAACAGTAATAAAAAGTGAAACAAATGGTAAAAATAATGATATGAAAGAAACCTCCCCCCAACGAAATGAAATTTAAAAATTAATAGTTTTTACTGCTTATGTTTTCTTATTTCAGGAATATTGGTTCACTATAGACAATTTATAAATTACAGATTATAAAATACTCATAAAAATATCACAATCACACAATTCAGATAATGACAATATATCTTTCCAATTTATTAAGATTATTAATGCATGTTTTTTGCATTTATATCCTGAAATTTTGACATTGTCAGTAATTTCTTTCCTTGGTCCAAAGTTTAATTCAACACTAGCCCTACTAGACATCTGGGAACTGGTGCCCATCTCAGAGAAACGCTTCACGGCATTCTGCATTCTCATGCGCGTTAGCCACTACAAACTGCTGTTTCTATGGCTTTCCTCCAGTGGGGTTTGCACCTTGGGACTTGATCTGATTTGAAATGTCTCAGTATTTCTATTTTCTTCCTTGGGTAAACATGGTCAGGAGCCACAGATGGCTTCCTCAAGCTCTTCCCTACCAGACTTTGTGTCAGCATTCTTGATTCTAAACAATTCATTGTAATTCTTTTCAACTTACCCTCCTTGGTGATGGCAAAGAAGTTTTTCCTCAAGATAACATGCCTGACATGGGATGCCTCCAGAATTGGAGGGGTTGCAAAGCCACATGGTATGAAGTTCTTATCATAGTCAGTAATCTGTCTGCCATTGCGACTCAGACTCACTGATCCTTATTTTAAGTCCAGAAGAACATACTGTCTTTGTCTTTCTCTAGTGTTTTGTCTTCTGGTGTCAAAGAACATTTAACCTAGCTTGTTTGCCTAATCCTTCTGTGTTAACCTGATACACAAGATGGGTTTCAGAATAAGCTGCTTCCAGAGTACCTTCTGCAGAAAAATGGAAAGAGCCCAACGAATAGGTATTCCAGTTCATACGCAGCTGCTGTGGGCAGTTCTGAGCCCCTTGCCAGCCCACACCGAGCCCCAGCATGATGACGAAGGCAGCATCCTATATAGAAAAATGCCACTCACAGAGCTACAGTCTTTCCTGCCCAGTTCTGCCCATCATAAAGGAATATTTCTGGCATAAGCCACCTCAGTGGTGTTATCTCAAGCCAAGACAGCCTCAAGAGGCCTATGACTAGCTTTATCTCAATGATTCTTTTTGTTCAACTCTGGGAGGGGCTGCTCCTCTTTAATCAGCTAGAGTGTCCTGGGCCTGTATGTTTCTACCACCTGCTCTTATCCTGAGATGTTCTGTTCAGGAATGGCTGTTGCTGGTGTTACTGATTTCAGATAATAGATTTTTGTAGCTGAAGTTTATCCAAGATTATATATACATGCTATCTATTCATTGTGCTTCTACAGATATTGTCTTTCTCCATCCTCTACTCTGCAAACATTACCCACTCATAGGAGGATGAAATGCCTTTCTGTCTTTCATCAACTGTCCATGAACTTGCCTGTGCTTTTTGTCTATCCAAATGCCCCTACATTTTGTGTCTACCACAAAGGATTTTATGAGAATGAAGTGTGTGTGTATATAATACAGTGTAATGTTTTACACAAATCGATGATTATTTTTATAATAATGTAGGATTGAAGGCTTCTGTAAATTCCAAGACAAAATGATTCCTAGATTAGAGGACATCCACAGAAATCTCTAAGAAGTCTTTCTGCAGTAACTAGAGCATTTGTAGTTTTCATGGCTGTAGTATCTACTCTCAAGCATGCACAAGGATCTGAGGGCATAAATTTTCCCATATTTCCAATATACTCTATCATTAGAGCAATGAAGAGTTTTCAATTTCTGCCTAGAAAGAAGCCATCACCCTATTTACCAGATCTACTACAGCCATCAGTTTAAGAATACTTACAATTTTATGCTTTTTTATACTATACATTATTTCATTCCGTTGTTATGACAAAAGTTTTGTGATGAAAAGGGTAGATATTATCCAAAATGTAGTAGTGATGCATGAACAAAAGTCCATAATTTAGATTATGTCCCTCACAGAAGATTAATTTCTCAAGAACTGAAAACAATGGACTGGACTCTAGTTTCTCCAGACAGGGCTAGCTAAGCAGCACAGTACCTTCCGTCTTGAGGCTGTGCCAAGGCAGAGAAATTTTAATCTTGACCACAGCACAACTTTGTGTTAGCAGTGTGATCCTGGGCATGTTACTCATTACCAGTTTTCTAATCTATAAAATGAGAATGAAAGTATTATCTACCTAATTATCTTATTGTGAGTATCGGATGAGGTTATCTATGTCAAGCTTTCAAGGCATTACCTTACACACAAGAGTTCAATAAATGTCAGAAATTATAACTGACTTAGTACATAACATTTATGTTCCTTCATCCGTTCACTTTGATACTTTTGATGTTTTTGGTATTGATTTCAATTTTCTTTTACCTAAATTTCTTAAAAATGTCTTTGAAAAAATGCCTGCTTTCTAAATCTGAGTTAAGAAGGGATGAGAAAGGGACTGCTCCTAAGAAGCCATGATGCGTGTCTCCACTGTCATAGTGATGTGGAGTTAGGGGTTCAGTTCTCATGTTCAGACAGCTGGAAAAATCTAGTTAAGGAGATTGGAAAAAACAGTGGAGGAAATCTGGGGAAGAGTTTTGAAGACAGCTCGCATAATGGTGCCTTGTCAGTGGGTCCATACCTTTACATTTGATTTTTCAAATGTGTTAGCAGCAAGGGAAGATAAAAATATATCTATAAAAATACTTTCCATGTCCCTTTAAATGTAAATGCATCAAAACGCAACCTGCCAAATAGAGGACCACATATTGAAATCAAATATATAAAAGGACATTTTAGCCTTGTACTAATGAAATAAGTCAACTTTTGCTTTCAAAGTCCTCCTAGTATTCTTGTCATGGACACCAGTCTTGACTATGTAACACCAGCATTGATTGTCTGTTCCGTGGGTCAAGAATGATCTCACACAAAGGCCACCTCACAAGTGACACCTTGGTCTCTAAGAAGGCTGAGGTCCTGCCTTCCAAAATGACTCTCACAGGAAAATGAAAAGATTCCTGACCTGAACCAAAGCAGGCTATGTGATACAGATGACTCCTGAAGAAAACGAATTGGGGTGGGGAGAGAAAATGCGATTCAGCCATGTAAGAGTTCCTAGTATTTGTAAGTGTGCAGGTACAGTTTGCACTGTTCTCTTTATTTTATTTTATTTTTTTTTCTGAGAGAGAGTCTTGCTTTGTTGCCCAGGCTAGAGTGAGTGCCGTGGCGTCAGCCTAGCTCACAGCAACCTCAGACTCCTGGGCTCAAGCAATCCTGCTGCCTCAGCCTCCCAAGTAGCTGGGACTACAGGCATGTGTCACCATGCCCGGCTAATTTTTTCTATATATATTAGTTGGCCAATTAATTTCTTTCTATTTATAGTAGAGACGGGGTCTCGCTCTTACTCAGGTTGGTTTCAAACTCCTGACTTTGAGCTGTCCGCCCACCTCGGCCTCCCAGAGTGCTAGGATTACAAGCGTGAGCCACATTGTTCTCTTTAGCATATACATACCACCAAGAATGAGGAGTAAGAGCAAGCGTATGCCCACAGATGAAACAAGAAACATTATTTTTGATGAAACATTTTAGGCCTGCTTTAAGCCTCAGCATTTGAAATGAGGCACTTTAGTCAAGGAGGAATTCAAATGTTATTAATATGCATAAGTATACATTGAAGACATTCATCAAAATTCCACTGAGAGACATACATTTCTAAAGTCAGTATTGTAGCTATGGCCCCTCACAGTTTATTCTTGAACATCTATCCGCATGCTTTAGCATATTCTTCCAAATTGGGAAATAAAGCAGTTTTATCAAACTAAAAATGTCATACAAAGATATATTTCTCACTTTTAATGATCTCTTTTAAAGCAATTATATGACTATAGTATTTTTTCCTACTAGCATGCAAAAATGTGCAGTACAGGTTTATATTTTAAAATGATCTTATTACGCTTGTCGTAAAGAAAAGGATTTAACATTCACAAGGAGTGATTCTTATAAGTACTTTCCATTATGTTTTAAACCACACCTTTACTTGTGAAATTTTGTAGTCTCAAAAACAGAGCATACAGAGATTAAATAAGTCACTCCTTTCTATTCAAAAGGTTGTTCTCTCTGTGTTTCACGAATGTGTGTGTCTGAGTGTTGCGAACACATCACAAACACTTTTCAAAAACATACATAATTGCAGAGATGTTATAATTTTCATAAATTTTAGCCACAAAAATGTTAATATCTTATCTGATACACCTGACATATAACTTTTATATTTTCATGTAATGCTATAATTGTTATACTTAACTATGTTCTAAACATTGAGGCTCTCATATAGCCTTTAAAAAGAAGTATGGCCCATTTAAGAAAGAAGGAATCTTGTACCAAAGATCTCATGAAATGGTGAGAGGCCAGGGAATAATAGAAAAGAGGACTAACAATAGTCCATAAAATAACACATGGTCCAATACTGCTTGATAGGCAATGTCTTCTCTTGAAAATGTAAAATAAATCCCTTCTGGATGGCAAAAGGTTATCACAGATTCAGAAAAAAACATATGGAACAATATGAACTCTATCTCTGATAATGTTTCCAAAGTCCATGAAGTAGAAACCTGTATAAAAAGAGAAAGGGAAATGGGCAAGTTGAATATGAACACCCACGACTGTAAAATAATGCTTAACGAAAAGCTTGCAGATGGACAAAGATTACCAGGGCCATGACAGTTGGTAAAGTTAGTTGCCTTAGAGCTAACTATGAATTTCCTCATGAACAGTGAAGAGAAATTTACAAGGTATTGTTCTATTCAAGTTCAAAAGAACTAGAAGTGAGATCTTGTGGTTTTGATTTACATTTCCCTAAACACCAATAATGTTGGGGATCTTTTCATGTGCTTGTGTGCCATTCATATATATTATTTGGAGAACTGTCTATTTAAATCCTTTGTCCATTTCGTATTAGGTTATTTGTCTTTTTTAGTTGAGTTATAAGAGTTCTTTATATTTTTGGGAAAATAATAGATGTTGGGGAGAACATAGAGAAATTGGAACCTTCATATGTTATTCATGGGAATGTGGTCTAATTTAAACATATATTCAGTAAAGGCAAACTTCTTTATTAGAAGCTTATGATTGATTTTTTAAAAGCTTCTAATACTTTAGGAAAAGTGGCCTATGTGAGAATTTAATCCTAATATAGTTTGTTAAATTTATACGGTTTTCCTCCCACCCAGCCCATAATGTGTCCATTATGGAAGCTAATTTGAAACAGTTATGCCCTGTCAATGACACCAAAATCATGTTCTTATTTCTATGGGAAATGAAATTCATTAATTTCTTATAAAATATTTGGACCCTAACTTGAACATGGAAGAATTTATAGGACAAATCTTCTGGCCCATATTAGTAATGTTTATTTATTACTGCCAATATTTACTGAGACCATAGTCATTGTGAAAGACAGACTATTAAGTTCCAGGTGATAAGTAGCTCAAAAATCTTATCTAATTTATAAGCTCTGCAAAATATTGCTAAGAATTCTATTTCTACAAATTTTATTTACAAATATGCCTGGATACTCAACTCTAGGCATAACATTATATGTTAGGCCAGGAAAGGTTAAGATGTGACACCTGTCTTTGAGGATCTGACTGTTGAAAGAACCTGATGAGTGAAGCCTTGATGAATGGAGAGCGTGTTTGATGCTATAAGAGCATCAAACACATCTAAAGCAGATGAAAGTTTGGAAAGGCTTCCTGAAATAAGTGACGCTGGAGTTTTAAAGGATGGGTAGGATTTAAGACTGAAAAGAAACTTTCAGGCAAAGGGTACGATATGAATGAGGTGAAAGACGTGGAAAAATACAAAACAAACTTGGTTAATGAACTAGTAGCTGTGTATAATTTCACAAGAGTATGTATCTGGGATGGGCAGAACAAAGTAGGAAAGATGATTTTAATTAGTAGAAAGGATATATTTCATTGGTAAATGGATATGTGGAAGAAAGACAAGAGGGAAAAAGAGCAATGAAAAGACTATTAAAACAATTAAAGAATAAAGTCCAAATTGATTAAACAGCAGAGAGAATAGGGAAGATAATATATATAAGATTAAGAAGATGGAATCTCCAGGAATGGGTGCTTGTTTAGATAGGAGTAGGACGGTGCGATAGACTGACAATGGAAAGAATTTAGGCTATCTAGCAGGTCTTTACTTTGGACCTGTATTGTTCTTTAATGAGATTAAAACAAAACAAAACAAAACAAACAAACAGGGAGAAGAGTAGGTTTGGGAGGAAAATAACTTCAGTATTGATCACATAAAGTGTCAGGAGCCTATAAGTGAGACATTCTCATCAAATAATGTTAATAATAACAATAATAATTGATAGATTGGGAAACGGGCTACGATGGGAGTGTGGACACAGCCAACTGGCTGGCTGGACACCGGTTCAGCCCCTCCTCAGGTGCTTTCTGGTGCTACAAAGGCTGGAAACTTAGCGCTACATTTCCCTCATCTCTTGCAGTGAAGGTCTTAGAAATGAATTAGATTTTGCTAATATATTCTCATACGAGGCCTGGATTTAAAGCTGAGTGGAGGCGGGCAGTCAGGTCTGGAGGAGTCTGTTTTGCCCCAGGGCGCCGCGGGCAGCGGCAGGTTCTGGTGCTACAGCTCGTTGACCACAGCAGAGGTGGCAGGTCCTTGCATGGCCCAAGTCAGACATACTTCTTTGAAATTTTCTCTTAGAAGTTTAGCCTACAGTCTATTTCTTCAGTTATTTTAACTATTCTGGAAAAATACCCAAATTCCCCTTTTTAGTTAAACTGCATAGCATCTGTATCTGAAATAACGCACTTCTCAGTAACGGGGAAGTCCGGACTCAAGTATGTGCGGAACTCAACAGGAAATGGGAATATGGGACAGGGTCTCTTACCTGGACAGAACTGCATAAGAAATAAGAAATTAGTGGTTCATGCTAGACTGTGGCAATATAATCAACTTTCATCTGTGGTCATTTACTATGAAACGATACTAAAGTTTTGTTAGAGCTAGTGGCTGTTGCAATGGACCATTTGGGCGAGAATCAGGAACACAAGCAGAATACAGCGGGAGGTTCGCTGCTGCTAACTGTACCAGAGAAAAGAGAAAACTGCAGACTCGTGGTTTTACGCTCTCAGTACAAGGCGCAGTCGAAGGCTGAGGGAGCTTCTGTGATTTCCCTGTAAGAATCTCTGAACACGGACTGCAAGGGCGAGCACAGCTAAAAGCCAAAAACAGAAACAAAGTTTGATATCGTGGGATGTTAAATTGCAGTGTGGAACAGCGATATTGTTTCAAAAATTGTAGGAACGAGGGAGAGAGAACTTGGAACAGGTATGAACGAATGTGAGATCCCGGGCCTTAAACTCCATGGAGGGGCTTCTGCTCCTGCCCGTCATGAGAGTCAGCAGACCGTTTCTGTTGTCAAGAATACTTAGAAAGCCAGTTAGAGATTTCTCCAAAATACAAAATCATCTGTTTGAAGATATGGAGAGCTTCCAAGGCAATGAGAACATGAGAAATAAGATCCCATGAAGGGAAGCTTGCACAGGTGAACCAGATTCTGCTTTTCCTCCCCCAAGGTATATGACAATTCTTGTGGGAGCTGGGGCGGGCAGAGAAACTAGTCCTAGCAGCATATTCACAGGTTCTGGAGGTTAGGGTGTTGATATCTTTTGGTGACCAGTATTCTGCCTACCACACCCTGCTCTACAGCAATGAAAACAGAAAGACTGTACTACTGCCACACAGCACACACAAACCTCACAAATATAATGTTGAATGGTTCTATTCATATAAATTTCAGAAATAGGCCAAACTCAGATATAGTCCTGGGAATTATGATTCATCAGGTAGCATCTTGGGCATATCGCAAGTGGTGGAGCCAGAAGCTTTATTAAAAGCTTCCTAGTTAGCAGAAAGTTTCCTCATTCTATGTTTTCCTGGTTCAGACCAGGATAGCAGCTTCCTTGTTAGCATATTCTGCAGAAGGTTTTCCGGGGTTCTTCTAGAATCTCACCCTAGACTCCATTTCTGCAGCCCTCACATTCTGAAAGTGGTTTAATCCTCTAAAATAAATCCCTTTCTGCTTAAAGTAGCTGAAGTGGATTATATTGCCTGTAACTGAAAATTCATCTATGTGGCATTAGCTATAGCTGAATAAAAAGCTCTTTGCCAGTCAGCTTAAAGTATAAAGCATTGCACTAATACCTTATAAATGTTATCCCATTTAATCCTAAAAATCATTATGTATTATTATCATTTATCATAAGTGATGCAATTGAGAATCAAATAGATCAAGTTAATAACACTCATCCGTAGCTAGTAACAGTGACGCGAAGGTGCAAACCCAAGGCTCTGCGGGCCCAGCCCTTCTTGGCGCCTGCACTCAGTTTCATTGCTCTTTCAGAGTAGAAGTGGCCAAAATATTGGCTTTATATAAGTTCATCAATAAATATTTTAATAACTCAAAGTATTTAGAGCTTGATTTTCCCCCTGAAAAACCCCTGATACAACAATGTATCAGTCAGATCACTTAGTTGCAAACAATAGAATCTTTTCTGGCTAGTTTAATTAGAACAGTGATGTATTTAAGAATATCAGTTGATTAATGGGTTAACTGGGATGTTTTCCTTAAAAAAAAAAAGAATACGCTCAAAACTAAGCTTTTAGCTGCAATGCTCCAAAACATGACACAGAAGTGGACTTGAGGAGAGTGTGCCCAGGGCCCCTGTCAAATGCTAAATGCCAGAAATTCAAGCTGACTGACGCTGCCAACAGCACTGCCTGCACTCTGTGTAGGGAGCAGCCTTGCAGGCACTGGGAAGCTGTTGCTGTCCCTGCTCCCATCTCTGGCATGGGTGGCTCCCACTGCTCATTTGCGCCCGGCAGGTGTGTCTGATTGCAACTCGCAGGCTACATGCCTTCATCCTGTCTGTAAGGAAGGCTGGGGATTTCCAGCTGAGTTCCATGCTGGAGATACAGTTGTCACAATGTAGACATTTCCCCCCAAATAGAAAGGGCATGCAAAGATAATAAGCAATGATTAATGTGATAGATGTCCGTTAGAAACAGAGTTGAAACTTGATTTGTACTCTATTTTCTACCTGCACACTGAAAGAGTTAATTGTTTATTAGTCTTGAGTGGTTGCCATCAGTAATTAGCGCTAAATACCATCTATGAACACATCTTGAGAGCCTATCATTGGCTCTACTCTGTTTAAAACAAGCTGCTAGTTTAAAAGAAAAATGTTTCTTTAATGAAAAATTATGGTAGAGATTGTTCACTTCACCAATTATCCATCTCACAAATGAATACAACAAATGATCATTAGCATACTGCTGATTTCTCAGTTGTGCATAATTTCATTTTATTTTTGAGCCTATGAAAGCTCCTATGTGTCTTGTGTTTGTAATGGAAATTTTTAATACACAGATGTTAGCATAATCTCATGGAAATAATTGAAGAATTATGAATTAGGCATATAAATTTTACTCACCATCCATTTTAATTAGCCTCATTTTATTTTTCATCTGAACATATGATTTCCTATTACTAATACTTCATAAACTTTTAAAAGATCACAATAACTACAATGTATATTTAGGATTTCAAAGTTCCACTTACTAGATATACATAGATGAATTGAGGGCATCTTTATATCAGTCAAAAATCAATCCTTTTCTCAGAGTTCCCACAGTTGGCGACTCTCCTCTGCTCAGCCTGCTACCACTGACTTGAAAGAAGAGTACATGTCCAATCTTCTGGCAAGGAACAAAAAATATACGTTTTTCTGGAGACTTAAAATGATCTGTATTTTTCACAATTTTTATGTGATAGTCTCTTTCCTATATAATATCTATTAGCCATCACAGCTTCATTAACATAAGCATTTTTAAGTTTTCTTTTACAAGGGATGATACCTAGCTCTTTATTTCTATCATTTATGAGAAACTATGAGCCTGGTATGGTTTTATATTAAAAAACACTAACATAGGTAATTAACTAATTAATTAGAAGCAAATAATATATGACATTCCTGTGATTTAATAGATAAGTAGCAGATGCTGAGAAAAAAATATATATGGAGAGAAAGATGTTAAATAGACCATTTAAATCAACATACTTGTACAAGAAAGAAACAGAAATAATCACATAAAAGCCACTTTGTGAGCAATATATTCATATTCCAGCTTTTACCAAACACTCACTCATACCGTGTCCCCTCAGCCCCCACTCACCACATTCTCTTTCTTCTTTCCAAGTAAACACCTTAAGAGAGTTGCTATCTCAAAATTTTTATCTTCTACTTTACCTGAAAACATTCGATGTATTTTCTGCCAACCCCTCACCCAAACGGTCACCGAATCCCTCACTGAGGTCATCAATCCCTGCCTGCTGCAAAATGAGATCTCTTACCTGATCCCTTGGCGCCACGGACACCGCACTCTGGTCTTACCGAGACACTGTTCACTCTCTTCATTTCCTTCCCCTGTCTTCAGACATTTCTTTTTGGCCTTCTTGTAAACTCTTCTTTTAATGTCTGTCACTTCAGGGTGCTGTTCTTTGAGAGTCTGTCCTAATTCTCCTCTTGCTCTATATGTTCCTTGGGACATTTCAATCATACCTGCTGCTTAAATTATCACTTATATACCTAAGACTCTCACAGCTTCAATGCATCTTCCTCACACACCTGTACCCTGACCCCCACACTCCTGTATCCAACTTCATGGAGCATTACATCCAGACTTAGAACAATCCAGACATGTCACCTTTCCAAAATTTTTGTGATTTAAGTCATATTTTATTTAGACCAGCAATTTGCAAACTTTTTGGTCGTAGGATAGCTCTATGGTTTTAATTATTGAGCCCCCCAGAGTTTTGTAATTGTGTATTATATGTATAAATTTTTGCCACATAGCCTTTGAGAACTTTGAAAATTATTTATTCAATCCATTTAAAAATAACAATAAACCTGTCACATGTAAAAATTTTTGGAATAAATAACAATATGTGGAAATAAAAAATTTAATGGAAAGGGGAGCATTGTTTTAAATGTTTGCATCTCTGTTTAATGTATTGATGAACACAAGACAGGCAGATTCTCTTATTTGCTTGCTTTTGTGTTCAATCTGGAAAACTCTTCTGTACATTACTGACAGTAAACGAGAATTAAAAAGCCAAATGGCATCTAAATATTATTATAAAATTGATTTTACATCATCGATGCCCTAAAATGGTTTGAAGGATCTTCAGGGAATCCTCTGGTTCAAAGTATCACGAGAACCCAGTGTGAGAATAACTGGGTTAACCCAGTTTAAGGATCTTAGCTTGGGTAGTAGAGACGGAGGATCAAATAAATACATAGATAAAAGTGGGGTTGAAGTGCGTGAGCATGGATTCAAATTGCGTAAGGGACGGAAAATAAGCTAGAGAGAAAGTATTGCTCTGGCTAAGGCAGATTAGGGGTAAAGTGCACAGGTGAGGGAGGGCTGAGAGCCCTGCCATGCGGAAATGGCATGATTTACTGATGTCTGTTCAGGCACTGCTGAGGTGGAGGGGTGGTACCATAGCCAAAATCCTTGCCAGGACACAAGAGCCTGAACTAATCTGAGCTCAGGAGCCAAGGCGCATTGTGGGTAGTAGCAAGAGGAATCAGGAGTGAGGAATCAGGAGTAAGGAATGAGGATAAAATAGGAAGAGTGGGGGCAGTCCAGGAAGCTACCTTTGTGTAAAAGGGGAAGGCATCCCAATATTCCATCTTTACAGCATTCTGTTAGGGCGCAGCATCTTACATACAACGTATCACATTAAACACTGTGAAAATAGAAGCAACTCAAAAGGGAGGTATCATAATGCAAAATTCTTTTCAATGAGTAAGGTGGTGCACCTTATGAGAATCTGCATACTAGACGTAAATTACACAAAGCTTTGTAGCAGCTAAGTATGAGGTTGAACTAATAACTATTAGCATCATTTGAGTAGTCTACTTTCTTTTCTAGAATCATTGAGCAAAATAGTAAGAATGCTGGATCATTTCCATGTGTGGCAGTCTTTTATGCATACATACGTATGTGTACATTCACGTGTGTAGTCTTCCCAGTATCCTATCTTTGGCAGATATAAGGAGGATTGCTTCTTTCCTAATCTGGGTAATTTTGAAGGAATTGTGGGGCCAAGTCTGCCCCTTACCAACACAAAGGTACATCCATAATCCATGCTAGCCAATCCCTGCTATTAAAATACATAGAACTATTCTGATTTTACTCTGCCTTAAGATTTGGTTTTTTAACTGTTCTTTTGATTCTGTGAGCCACAGATTTTTCTTTTAAGTTCTTTTTTCTCTTAAATTAGGCATAATTTATTTCTTTTGACTACAACCAAAGAAATCCAACAAAATTAGAAACATGAATTGGGTTCTTGTCAATAGATGCTCAGGAAAATGTGATCGGTCTGGATTGGCTTTTGGACGAGATTGGTAAATATAGTAAGACTTGTGTTTGTATTCTGGGATGACAAGATAGCTGCTCATGGTTTATCATGTCGGTAGGAGTAAGCAGTTGATCAAGTCTGTTTACCTGGAGCCAGGTGCCCACCCAGGAACACTCTCTAGGATAGGGTGCTATTCTAATAGGCCAACTAAAAGGGGATAAGGAATGCCACACAGTGGATGGAGTATTTGATATTGGATAGCTCAAAGCTAGAGAAATGAGGCTCACACTGTGAGATGCTCAATCAGGACGTAAAACAAAACCACTAGCCCTCCTGCGACAATGCCAATGCAAAACACCTTGCTGACAGTTGGTCAGCGGTCACTGAAAGCCAAACAGGAAGACTGACTTTTTTTTCGAGTTGCTGAATCACAGCAGCCTTTGGATTGACAGCCCTGCCAACTCTTTTAAGTGAAAGAGCTCATATCAAATAAGAGTGAGATTTTGATAACTGAAACAATGAACTCTCAAAGGATTTTGAAGACTTCGAGGACCCTGAAGTAATGAATCCATCTGAAATAATTTTCATTGCCTTTCTCTTGGCTGAGTAAGACATGCCTCTCTTGAAAGAGCTGAAACTTCCATTAGTGCATTATTGCTCTAAATAAGCAGGATTTTTAAAAACTCAACTCTGCTTAGATGGTGAAATGAAAAATCAGAGTAAAAAGTACTGTAGAAATGCATGAATTTAAGTTCATGAATTTAAAGTGCTGGGAGACATATATAGAAATGAATATTTTGAGTGCTTAACTAAGGATGGTAAAACATAGTTTGGGATTAGACTAAATTATATATGTGTATATATATATATATATATATATATATATATATATATACACATACTCATTCTGTATCCAACATAGTAACTCCATTTAGATCTAAATATTTTCCATGTTCTTTAATACAAACTAGACTAAACTTGGACTTTTAATGGTAAGCCAGACCAGAAAAATCTTGGCATAATTTAGAAGATAGACTTGAAAGAGTGTGAAAGGCAAAAATGCTAGATTGAATCTCCCTTGCTTTCAATAGGGCTTCCAAACTTCTCTTTTACACGTGCTATAAAGAATAGATGGATGAAAGAAGCATTAGAATCTTTAAAAACTATTTAGCAAGCTGTTCATTCCAGGCCAGAATTTCTAGTGGAAAAGGCAGCAGTTGCATCGTAATGAATGGGACTCTGTCATTTTATTGAAGATGGGAAGAGCCTAGTGTGCAGAGCCTAAATACGACAAATGGGGCCAAGGGGTAGGAAGACCTAATATCTCAGAATGGAAAATAGAGTTTGCTGTTTTTTATTTTATTCTTGTCAAGAATATTTACTTTATGAAGCTTGTTGAAAATGCATATTCCAGGGTACCCTTTGAATCTTAATTCTTCAGGAAAAAGAGTGAAAAATTACATTTACATATAAATATTGAAGTGATGGGGAAAGAAACATGTTTACTCTTTGCCTGGCCAATAATCTTCTACAAAATGGAAGGGAAATAAAACCTCACCAGACATTTTTGCTCCCATGTTTTTCTGAATGTGCAATAGGACAGTCCTCTCTTCCCTCACCTCTGAACTGCCGCAGCACTTGACACACTATTGGAGTTATAAATTGTCAGCTGGTGTGTGTGTGTGTGTGTGTGTGTCTGTGTTTTAGTTTTATTTTTCAATTTAGATTATAATATCTAAGAGAAGAGAGGCAAGTTGTCCTTTTCTGGGCTATCCTGAGCACCAAGCAAGGTGCTGGGTGTATTTGAGGCTAACGAACACAAAATATATTGTATTAACTTAGAAGAAAATTCTTTAGTTCTCCACTTAGTCAACCTACATTCTTACATTTAAAAAGTAAAACCTGCCATAAAATTCCACATAAGGTAAATGCTGGGCTGATTATAGCCATTGCTAATGTTGTGAGCAGTGAGAGACTTGTTGCCGTGGACTATTTTTCCATGGTAATGTGGCAGAAGGTAGAACCGAGAAGGTAAGAAGGTAACATCTTACTCAGGTAAAGAGGGAGCATGGAGACCATGTCAGCAAGGCGGCAAGGCGGCAAGGCGGCAAGGCAGCAATGAAGACGTGAGATAAAAATAAAATGCCTCATCTATTTCTTTTATTTTTCTAACATGAGATTTCTTTTTAAATTTTTTTCATTTTGATTATTGTGAGTATATAACAGTTATTTATTTTATTATGGGTACATAATAGTTGTTTATATTTGTAGGATACATATGATATTTTATACAGGCATATAACATATAATAATCAAATCAGGGTAATTGGGGTGTCCATCACCTCAAGCATTTGCCATTTCTTTGTGTTAGGAACATTCCAGTTCTACTCTTGACTACAGTGGCTCCCGCCTGTAATCCCAGCACTGCGGGACGCTGAGGCCAGAGGATTGCCTGAGGCCAGGAACTCGAGACCAGCCTGGGCAATATAGTGAACCCTGTCTCTACAATTCCTCTCTTTCAGTTATTTTAAAGCAGACAAAAACTTATTATTGATTATAGTCACCATGTTGTGCTATAAAATATTAAATATTGTTCTTTTATCTAACTATACTTTTGCACCCATTGAGCACCCCCACTTTATTCTTGCTCCCCACTGCCCTTCCTCACCTCTGATAGCCATCATTCTACTCTCTGAATTCATGAAATCAATTGTTTTAATTTTTGACTCCCACATATGAGCAAACCATGAGCTTATAATTTTTTCTTGTAGAGATCTTTCATTTCTTTGGTTGAGCTTATGCCTGTCTGACTGCTCTGGCTAGAACTTCCCGTACTATATTGAGCAACAGTGATGGAAGTGGGTGTCATCTGTCATCTTTTGACAGATCTTAAAGAAAAGGCTTTTGTTTTGCCCCATTCAGTATGATACTAGTTGTGGGTGTGTACTATTTGCATTTATTGTGTTGGGGTATGTTCCTTTTATACCCATTTTTTGAAAGCTTTTATTATGAAGGGATGTTGAATTTTATCAAATGCTTTTTCGGCATCAATTGAAATGATTGTAGGGTTTTTGTCCTTTGTTCTGTTGATACGATGTACCATATTGATTGATTTGCATACGTTGAGCCATCATGCATCCCTGAGATGGAATCCCACTTGATCATGATGAAGGATCTTTTTAATGTGTTGTTGAATTCAGTTTGCTAGTAGTATGTTGTAGAGGATTTTTGCATCCATGTTCATCAGAGATATTGGCCTATAGTTTTCTTTTTTTGTTGTGCCTTCTTCTGGTTTTGGTATCAGGTTGATACTGGCCTCATAGAATGGGTTTGGGAATATTCCCTCCTCCTCAGCTTTTTGGAATAACTTGAGTAGGATTGGCATTCATTTGTCTTTAAATGCTCAGTAGAATTCAGCAGTAAAGCCATTGGGTCCCAGGCTTTTCTTTGTTGGGAGACTTTATTATTGTTTCTATCTCATTGCTTGTTATTGGTCTATTCAGACTTTGGGTTTCTTCCTGGTTCAACTTTAGTAGATTGTATGTGCCCAGAAATCTATTTATTTCTTCTAGGTTTTCCAGTTTATTGAAATATAGTTGTTTGTAGTAGCCTTTAATGATCTTTTGAATATCTAAACTATCAGTTGTAATGTCTCCTTTTTATCTCTGATTTTATTTATTTGGATCTTTCTTTTCTTTTAGGTAGTCTGGCTAAATTTTCTTCAATTTTGTTTATCTTTTCAAAAACAAACTTTTTGTTGATTTCTTATATTAGTTTTGTTTTAATTTCATTTATTTCTGCTCTGATCTTTATTTCTTTTCTTCTACTGATTTTGAGTTTGGTTTGCTCTTCTTTTTCTAGTTCTTTGTGATGCACTATGAGGTTATTTATTTAAAGTTTTTCTACTTTTTTAATGTAGGCACTTATTGCTATAAATTTTCCTCTTAACACTGCTTTTATTGTATTCCATAGGTTTTGGTTATGTTATATTTTATTTTCATTTGAAGACATTTTTTAATTTCCTTCTTAATTTAGTCATTGACTTATTGGTCATTCAGGAACATATTGTTTAATTTTCATTTGTTTGTAGCATTTCCAGAGTTCCTCTTGTTATTGATTTCTAGTTTCATTCATTGTGGTCAGAGAAAAAATACTTGATATAATTTTAGAGGTTTTTTAATTGTTTTAAAACTTTGGTGGTCTAACATATGGTCTATCCTTGAGAATGATCCATGAGCTGAGAAGAACTTGAATTCCACAGCTGTTGGCTGAAATGTCCTGTAAATATCTATTAGGTCCATTTGGTCTAGAGTGCAGATTAACTCTAACATTTCTTTGTTGATTTTCTGCCTGGAAGATCTGTCCAGTGCTGAAAGTGGGGTATTGAGGTCACCAGTTATTATTGTGTTGGGGTCTCTCTCTCCCTTTAGCTCTAATATTTGTTTTGTAGATCTGGGTACTCCTCTGTTGAGTGCATGTATATTTAAATCACTGTATCCTCTTGCCAAATTGGCCCTATATCATTATATAATGATCTTCTTTGTCTTTTTCAACAGTTTTTGTCTTGATATCTATTTTATCTGATATAAGTACAGCTACTCATGCTCTTTTTTTTAATTTCCATTTACATGGAATATCTGTTTCGATACCTTTATTTTTCAGTCTATGTGTGTCTTTATAGGTGAAGCGAGTTTTTTATAGGCAGCATATAGTTGGATATTGTTGTTTTTTTAATCCATTCAGCCACTCTCTGTCTCTTAATTTGAGAGTTTAGTCCATTTATATTCATTGTTGTTATTGATAGGGAAGGACATACTACTGCCATTTTGTTATTTGATTTCTGGTTGTTTTGTAGTCTTTTCTTCTTCCTTCTTTCCTGTGTTCCTTTGTATAAAAGTGATTTTCTCTGGTAGCATGTTTTAATTTCTGGCTTTTTATTTTTTGTGTATCTTTTGTAGGTTTTTGATTTGAGGTTATCATAAGGCTTGTTGGATTTGTTATTGTTAGCACTGTATTGGTGATAGAAATTTTAGGTAAACTGACATTAATTCTATACCTCATACATCTGAGTTTGTATGAAGACTATATAGTCTCTCAAAATAGACTGAGATAGTACATTTTCAACTTGATCAATTTTGTCTAAATAACTTTACTTTTTAATTTCCGACAGTACTTTTTATCATATTCTTATCTTCTTTCCAGTAGATGACTGGCCCTGGAATCTAGAAATAAAAATGGTCATTTACTCTATCTCAAAGAGCTTATAACAAGGCAGTGTTAACTTTCTATCTCAAGAAACTGTGTTAATGATTTGGTTTCTGAAGCCATACTGAAAGACTACAAAGATCAACATTAAATTGTTTTTAACAAAAAACACCCTTCTTGGGTATTAAAAATTTTGAAACGCTTAGGAAGTTGCTTTGGAAAACCAACCATTTGTACCAACACATAGCAACACACAGAGAGAAAAATACATTATAAGATGCTTATATACAGAAAATAGATACATATGCATGTCTAAATGATACATGTAGTTTTCATTATTTCTCAGCTTCAGATTGTTGACACCCTCAAAAGCTAACTGATTTTCGAATCCACGTTAAATCCATGGGGGCTCCTATCTATGAAAATATTCTTTCTTATTCAATGCTAGGAAAGGGCTGATTTGTTTTAGGGGTCAAGTGGGCTAGTGGTAAGAGATGGCCCCTAGAGAGCAAATAGGCAATGATGCTTGCTACAGGTAAATTGAGAACCTAGTTAAAAAAACAAAACAGAGAGAATTATTGCTTTCATTTCTTGAAGATGTGGCTAAATTTAATAATTTCTGAGATTGTAATTCAAGTGTTATCAGATATTTTTTGCTAGTATTGTCTAAAGAGTTTGCTAAAAATGCAGATTTCAAGAACCCATTCTCAAAGTCCATGACTCCAGGTTTGGTGTAGTGTCCAAAACACTGTATTTTTTTTAGAAAAAAAGAAGAAAAACTTTCCATGTTGTTCCAAACTAAGTGAGGGGTCCATGTAGCACACTTTGATGACATGGCTTAAACTCCTTTCCACATACTATGCAAATCTTTGTAACTTAGATAACTATATACTAATAAAATAGTGTACCATGATATTTTATATGAAATATGACACCACCCAATTTCTATGTTACTTCTATTGCTATGGATGACAAACTTTAGGAGCACTGTTGATATGGGATGATAGAATTTGAAAAGGATTCTTTGATATATTCAAAAGGGTTTTAGAGACAGGTTTAGACCACTTTATGTTATTATTTTGTTTTGCTTTAAGCTGATTCACTGTTGTATTTGGTGACTTCTTTTTCTTGTTATAGTTTTTCTTAATAAGCACAGGCAGAGAGTAAGCTGTAGGTAACATGTTTTGCCTTCAGGTGTCCTCCTGTTTGCTGGGCCGCCCCTTGTTCACATTCCAGTTTCATTCTATAAGCTGCCTGATGTTACACTGAACAGAACTTTTGAAAGCTTATGAGAAAATCCTATTTTTTTTTATTTTAAATTATTGTGTCAGTTCACTCTAGTGTTTCACATTGCAAACTTCAAAGTTTTGACCAGAATCTTGAAAAGATATAATTGACAATTTTGTTCCCGAGTCCTCAAAATAGCAGTCATTTTATTCTATTTCTGAGTTTTTCATTTGCCTCATAGTATGTCTCATAAGATGACTGAAGCACTACTTCCTTTGATCATTTTTGTTAAAGATTGGCCTTGCTTATGGATTTTTAGATCTGAACAAACAAGGCCCTTGCTACTGGATGCCCCTCGGGGGGCTCCAAACTTTGGAGTTTCTTCCTGAAAATTTTCTAAGTCCCCCTCCAGTGTCTGCAGCCAGCCAACACCAGCAATGTCATCTCAGCTGAAGTCCCATGTCCAACCAGGGATTTATTATGCCCTAGTCTTTGTTCCTCTACTTTTGTGAGCTCTCATAGCCTATAACCCTCACAATTATGTGAGGTTGATCAGAGCCACCAAGCCGCCTTACTATGGCACCATTCTAGTTGCTGGTGGCAGGACCCCAGTTCCAGGTGGGGAGCCTTGTGAGCACATTACTTCCACTGCCAGTGAGGTATATCTCTTGTGGCACTATGCATATTTGTGCCTCCACAATGGCATTCACACACTGGTATTGGTACAACTCACATGGGGTGGGATAAGTTCAGGGCTCTAGGACACTGAAAGTCCATTGCCAGTCCCTGGGCTATGCGTGTGCCTGTCCCAGAACGGACCCATCTGTGTTCCAACCATGTTGCCTTCTCTGGTCTGATACAGCACACAGTGCAGCAGGGGTATGGTGGGCATCCTTTACCCTAGATGCCACCTCTTATACCTAGGATAGTCACCCCAATTTTGCTTGCAAGGTTGGCACCTGTGGTATCCCTGGAGGGGCAACACCTATATCCTCTTAGAACCTGATGGCTTTCAGAACTGTTCCTCACAACACCATGGGCCCTTCTGAAAAAGTCCTTTCTTGCCTTATATGTAAGCACTCAGAGCATTCTTAAACTGTGCTAGACAAAGAACTGACAGTTCACTCATTCTGTTCATGGATACCTCTTTCTCCTTCTTGCTGTGACAGCATGTGCAAGGCGGGAATGTGGTCAATATTGAAAGCCATTACATTCTAGAATTGCCATTACTGCATGTGGCCCAGAGGGATGTAGTTGGACGATGTCCTACATTTTATGTTACAAATTCCGAATGCTAACTTTAACATGACCAGGAAACAAATTATTGGTCACATTTTTGTAAATACTCTGGGTATATATGCATTTGTGATCGTCATCAATGAAGCTCAGTAAAAACCTTTGGTAGATTCATTGGAAGCTAGTATTCATGGGCCACATAAAGGATAATGCAGTGTCATGAATAATGATGAAATCGACAGCAAGTGAATGGTATCAGGGAATTACAGAGGCAAAGTGGTCTACATTGTTTCAATCTAAACAGATTCTGGAGATCATGACATTGTTGGTAACAATAGTGTTGCTACTTCTTTTCTTATGGTGGGGAATATGAAATTAGGTGAGGATAGTGCATTTGACAATAAAAAACAGGAGAGTTGGTTCTTGGACCTAAAGAAAGAGTGTCTGGACATCATAAAAATTCTGATCGGATGATATACAGTTATGTAAGTGCCTTTTCTCTCCTCATTACATCAAGTTCTGGGAAGATGGATTTTGTTCTGGTTTGTCCAACTCTAAGAAACAAGTTCTCTCTTGCTAAGTCACGAACATGAACAATGGCAAAGTAGAACTCTTCGAAGCAAATATTTGGGAAATGTGTGTGTGTGTGTGTGTGTGTGTGTGTGTGTGTGATGCCACTACTTTTAAGATCACTTCATTTGAAATGGCTTAAAGGAGTGTTTAACACATGAAAATAATAATAAGGGATAAAAAAAATTATACTTAGTCAAGAGTATGTGTCTTTGGCCCAAAGCCTCCTGCCTCTTTTGTTTTACCTGCTCCACTTGTCTGGCCCTGTGGAAAAGGAATGGTGGAAGGTTACAGGAAAATATGAGAGGTTAGATAGCAGTGGAACTAGTATACAGAATACATTAAAAAAGAGAATGGCATATTAAAGTTCATTTTTGTGTTCTCTGCTGGCAATGAGTGTCATAAATTGCTAACATATATTTGATTGGCTGAAGGTTGTAAAAGAAAATTGTCAGGCATCAAATTGCTGTACGCCAAAGTCTACTTATATGGTACCTTTAACTTTTCAAAGTACTATAACATGAGTTATATAATGCTATCCTCTTCAAGCTGTAGGGGGCTGATTGTACATGGAACTTGCAAGCTGTACTTTGAATGTGTTGTAGTGTGCAAACATATAACCGTAGAATATCAGTGCTGCTAAGGACTCTAAAAATCACCTAGTTTAATTCTTTTAATTTATAGATGAGGGAGTGAACACCCAGAAAGGTTAAATGATTCACACAGTACCATAGAGCGGATTAATAAAAGAGCCATGACTAGAAACCCTGTATTTATTTGCAAAAACATAAATTGATGTGATTTTTGGTTTTGAGCATTCTTATTTTCTCTCCTGTCCCTCTCTTTTAATTTCAGGCAGGCACTAAGCTGTAGAGTGGGGGGACGGGGAGCATAACAAAATAAAAGAGCCAATGTTCAGTAATTGCTGCACTCTAAACTTTTCAAATGCTCTGACAAATAATGCATCAAGAGGAAGGGCTTTTGGAGAGTTGGAGGCTCTTGTGGGCTTGCCTCACCCAGGACCAGTTCTTCAAAGAATGGAGGGTGTCGGGTGCCAATATGAACAGCTAGAGTTAGGAGTATGAAGCAGAATAAAATTGACTGCATGGATTTTTTTAAATTTTTTTTTTCTTTTTTTTTTTGCCACTAGCCAGTTATCCCCGTGGTGACTTTTCTGTACACCTCCTGCTTGAAACCCAAAAGGTCAAGAAGGGTCGTGAGGCCTGCTTTCACGGGGACTACATGGAGTTTTGAAGTCTGAATGGGCTTCAGGTGACTTCACTGAAATTTCTGAGGCTCTAGAAGGGCTTGGAATAGTGCCAACTTTACATTAGCCATCCAAAGGAACAGGGTTCTGTGAGAGAGGGATTCGGAGACCCAAAGACACCAGCACGCCAGGGCGTGGAGGCTGCAGGGTGAGGCGCCATGGCCAGACTGGTGTCGTGGGTGGGAAGATGACAGGGGGATGCCAGGTGCGCCGCCTGGCCTGGGCGAGGAAATCAGTCTCAGCAGATGCCAGAGTGAGCAAAGCCAATGATCACAGGCCATGTAATTCACCCCATGTGAACTCTCTTTAACGTAGACCATGCCAGAGAGGGAAAACAAATTGGTAAAAATTCCAGAACTAATTTTATGCCGGAAGTGACCCAGGATTGACTAACTTTATATTTTCTAATGGTAGATAAATCAACCATTGCAGTCAGAGAGTTTTAGCAAATGCTTCTCAGAAACAGGTAGGTGAATAAGAAAAATTGTCGCAGATATCAAAGTTAAATAATATAATAAGTTTAAACTAATAGCTATAAATAAAATTTTACATACAACAAACAGAGAATGCATACATTAAACAATTACTAATTTCACTTGAAATAGTCCAATCTCCCTAAACCTTTGAATAACTTACTCTATATCAAAGACCTGGTAGTGGAAGCTACTCTTAAGTCCACGTTTTTGACAACAAAGAAAACTATAATATTAGAGGCATTCCTAGCCCTTCAGTTTTGAATCTAGAATCTCTTATTAGTAAGCCTTATCCATGAATTCATCCTGAATCAACTTTATATTCTTCCCACTTTGATCTTAAAATTTACTCCTCCACATATTTCCAAGGTTTCTGAAAAGTCTTTTCTGTGTGTACATCAGATCTCATCATAGGTCATCCTTTGTCTTTCACCCTCTGATGTCTACTGATTCTGGAGTTTAGGTAAAGGTCTAGAAGCAAAGACAGGTAGGAAGAGTAGGTCCTAAGGAGTATCAGTAGTACTTCGCAAGATGACTACTTCAGGGGAAGACATTAAGGTTCTTTAGGAAAGGGCGACTGGCCTTCTTAGCTTGTGGCAGTGGTTAAAATGATGCTTCCAAGGCTCAGCAAATTTTGGGGTTGAAAGTCAGCAGTTTCATTGGAATCTACCTATCTGTTCCTTTCTCAATTTTCTAGATTTGATGCAAACCATATGAATGGTCTCACTTTAACAAAAGAGATGATATAGAATTGGAAATACAATTTCATTTGTAATCCAGCCACCCACAGGGTTAGATGTTGGGTTTGGTTTTCAGAAATATCTGCCCCATGTCTACAAGAAATGGGTTTGCTTTAGGACAGTTATTGAAGTTTTCAGATCCCTTGTGCAGACCTTAAGCTTACAATTTAAGGTCTTGAGTTCATTTTATTTCCCATATTTCTGCAGCACAAGCAACCAACCAACCCAACACTGTTATATTTCTTATTTTCAATAAAATGTTCCATGGCCACAATTACTTGCCTTCTATAGGCATTGATTACGATCATCAACATGTGATAATATGAGTAACTGTCTTGCCACTGCATGCCGTGGCTGACTAATGTGCCCTTTACCCTCAGAAACGAGGTCACTAATGCCTTTAAGTCTAAGCAGATCAGAGAATTCAGTATGGACAACTCAAAACCATTTCAGATAACTCATTTTAAAGATTCTGTTCCTCTGGACACACTCTTGGTATCAAATTCTGTACCAGTCAGACTTTAATTAGAGAAGCAGAAACATTAGGAGATGTTGAAGTGTATATAGATTTAAATGTAAATACAAATGTAGGTGGAGACGGAGATGCATATATATAGAATCAGAGATATGTAGTCAAGTATAGATAAATTATGGGATTTGTTACAAGGGTTTATGTTTATATAATTATAGTCGTGTTAGTCGGTGTCTGAAAGACTATTGTCTTTGCATTTCATGCTGGAGCTGAAGGTCATAGGGTAGGCACCAGGAATAACAGGTGGATATAACGTAGAGGAGAGCAAGGACACACTGCGACCCCCAAACAAGAGCTGGGACATAGGAGGACAGACTGAAAAACATGTCCGCTTTTGCTACCTCTGACCTTGACAGCAGCAATGTCCTGCAGGAGCAGCTGTGGCTCTTGCCCTCCATCCTAGAACTTGACACACACCTGGCTCAGGAATTAGCAAAGCTGCAGGAGGACCTGGGGAAGGAGGAGCAGATACACGCTCGACTGCTGCGCCATCCCCACAAGATTAGCCGGCAGGTAAGCAGTGATGGGAGCAAGCTCTAAAATGGCTGCGTTTTCACTTCTACTCTAACTTTGCACAAGAATATTTCTTTTGCTCATCCCTCACCGGAAACATACAGGAAAGGGAATTATGGGGAATGTGGTACAGCCAGCCAAATCGCCACTACAGCGCATCACAAATATTTGCTGATTCATTATCATTCTTTTGTCACTTCCTGAGAGAAGAGTGTTGAAGTCTTCAATAATAGCTGCAAACACGTCTTATTTCTCCTTAAAATTTTATTGTCTTTGCTTCATTTATTTTGAGGATTTGTTATAGGGGCTTACATATTTCAGATTGTTATGTCTTTTTGGAGAATTGACCACTTTACTATTATAGAATGTCCTTTTTTGTCCCCAATAACATTTCTTTTTTTGAAGTCTATTTTGCTTGATAGTCTATGACCACTCCAGCTTTTTTTTGTAGTTAATGCTGCTTCGTATAGCTTTTTTCCATATTTTTACTTTTAATATATCTGCATCTTATATTGAAAGTGGGTTTCTTACACAGACTATAGTTGTACATTGCTTTTAAAAAATCAAATCTGAGAATATTATTTGTCTTTTAACTGATTGGTAACCAGCTTTGGTTTTTAAAGTTGCCTTTTAACTGCTGCCTTTAGACTATTTCATATTAATGGTGGTTTGCTAATGTGATTGGATTAAAGTCTATCATTTTAAATTAGCTGTTTTCTATTTGTTTCACCATTCTTCTACTTTTTCTGCATATTTTTGTATTAATTGAGCATTTTTATGTTTCCATTTTATCTTCTCTGTCGATTTGTCACTCATAACTTTTTCTTTTTACTGTTTTGCTTAGGTCTTACAATCACCTCAGGTCTTACAATATGCATTTTTAACCCACACTTCATGTATGGTTTAGAGACTTTATAACAATATAGTTCTAATTTTCCATTCTTCTATCCATTGTCACTTTTACATATTCTATAAAGATATGATGCATTGTTATATTTTTTTGCCTTAAACAGTAATACTTGAGCAACTTAAAATGAGAAAATTATTTTACCTTCATTTATTTAATTTTTAGGATTCTGTATTTCTTTGTGTAGATCCAAGTTTCTGTCTGATGCCATATTTCTTCTGCTTTAGAAACTTCCTTTATTATTTCTTGCAGAGTAGGTCTGCCGACACTAAATTCCCTCTCTTTTCTTTGGCTGAGAAATCCTTTCTCTTTTATTTATATTTTTTTAATTTGTTTTAATTTCAGGAAAACATGGGAGTACAAACATTTTGGTTACATTTTATATCTTTGCCTCTCCCTAGCAAGGGTTAAAGGTATGCCCTTCTCCTCCACAATGCTCACCACATCCCTCAGATGTGGGTCTCTCCCCAACCCCCTAATCCCTGGTGAACACCACCGCCATGTGAGCACCATAGTGTTAATCAGTCAGTCCACATCTTTGCAATAGTGAATTGTGCTGCCATAAATATTTGAGTGCAGATGTCTTTGTTATGGAATGTATTTTGTTCTTTTGAGTAGATGCCTAATAATGCTATTGGTAGGTTGAATGGTATTTGTATTTTTAGCTCTTTGAGGTATCTCCAAATTCTTTTCCACAGAGGTTACACCAGTTTGCAGTCCCATGAGCAGTGTAAGAGTGTTCCTGTCTCTCCACATCATCACTAGAATTTGTTGTTTTAGGATTTTTTGATAGAGGCCAGTCTCGCTGGGGTTAGATGATATCTCATTGTGGTTTTGATTTTCTGAATAGACCAATCTCAAGCTCAGAAATTGGAGCAGCAATTAAAAACCTCCCAAAATGGAAAAGTCCGGGACCAGCTAGCTACACTTCAGAGTTCTACCAAACATACTACAGAAATTATTCCACAACATTGAGAAGGATGGTCTCCTTCCTAACTCATTCTATGAAGCCAATATCACCTTGATACCAAAACCAGGAAAGGACACAACAAAAACAGAAAATTACAGACCAATATCCCTCATGAATATAGATGCAAAAATTCTTTTATTTTTGAAAGATATTTTCTCAGGGTTTGAAATTCTGGCTTGATACTTATGTATTTTCTTCCAATCTTTTAAAGATGTAAGTATATTTTCTTTTAGTTTATAAGGTTTCTGACATGAACTCTTTTGCGGTTCTTATCTGTATGCAGCGTGCCTTTGCTCTCTAGCCATTTTCAAGATTTTCTCTGTATTTTCTCCCCCTGCAGTTAAACTATGAGATGCTAAATGCTTTTTTGGCATTTATCCTGCTTGGTAATCTCTGAACTTCTAGGAGTGTGTGTGAGTGTGTGTGAGTGTGTGTGTGTGCGTGTGTGCGCGAGCGCACACGTGTGGTTTGGCGGGGTAGAGCCTGTCATCAGTTTTAGGTGATTCTAAGCCATTATTTCTTCAAATAGCTTCTTCCCCAACTCTCCTTCCTCTACTGTGGGATTCCAATCACGCGGAGGTTAAACTGCCAGACCTTGTCCCCAGCTGGTGCTTCCCACCGCTGCACAAGCTGCTTGAACCCTCCACGGCTCATGGCCACACCTGAGCCCAGGGCTGGCGGAGAGGCGGTGTTGGGTCTCGGGAGCGGATCCCTCACGGGTAGACTGAGTCCTCCCTCGTGGGAGGGTTCTCACTCTAAAGGTTCCTAAGAACGCCGGTGGTGGAAGAGAGCCCGTCCGCTCTGCTCCTCCTTCGCTGTGTAGGCTTTGGCAGCGCCCCCCTCCCCCTGCCGCGAGCACGGGCTTTGGCTCCCCCCCCCCCCCCCCCC
>VSMD01070654.1:0-27489 GCA_008750895.1 Mirza zaza
TGCCCTTGGGAAAGATTTCACAAACCATGCAGGACTCTTGCAAAACAGAGTAAACAGTTTGTTTTCCTAGTGATACAGTGTGTTAAAAAGATGTTTGCCTTTTATGGCATCCACAGATTATTTAAACTGAGGAGGTCATGGTATCTTTCACTCTCGAATGGAATGTCTGTGATGGGAAATGACCCCACCAAAGTCACCCCTCTCTGAGCAGGGACCTGGAACCAGATGGGTGACTTGTTGTGCTCTTTCTGCCACAGCCTTAAGACACATACCCAAGAATTGTTCACAATAGTGTCAGACAAGCCAATGCATGATGCTTGTAGCCAAAGCAATCAGATACTGTTTCTTTTAGAAACTGGAGTTTAAAAAAAAATTTATGAAGATGTGGCTATATTGTGCAGGGAGGATTATTACAGAGGGAAACTGTTTCTTGAAAGAAATTTGAGTGTCCACATTAATCTCCTTATTTTTAAGTATGAAATTTAGACTAGCATCGTAAAGACCAGGGAGGGAGTCATACATATTGGTTAGGAGCTGGTTATTGGGGTCAGAAATGCACAAGAAACACACTCCTCATCTAGCCGCTGTGTGACTTGGGGTAATAACTCTTGACCGTTCTAGAAGGCTCATAGTAACCCACCTCAAGGATCCAATTAGTGAAAGTATATAAAGTACTCAGTGACGGGCTTATATCAAGGAGTAGGTTTCCTGACTTTGTATGATGTCCTCCTAGTGGAATTGACAGGTTGATATTGACACATTTACATGCTTCGTCTTCCATGGAAATAATAATATATACTCGTACAGTCCTGGCCCCTCTTTCACTATAATACGGGTTGACTGTCACTAGGGTGCCCAGTTTAAATCCATCGCTCACTCTCGTGATGGAGATCCAGCTTTAGCCAGCATGCGCAGTCAAAAACAGCTCTTAAGAACAGTAATGCTGGCTGGGCGCGGTGGCTCACGCCTGTAATCCTAGCACTCTGGGAGGCTGAAGCGGGTGGATTGCTCAAGGTCAGGAGTTCAAAACCAGCCTGAGCAAGAGCGAGACCCCCGACTCTACTAAAAATAGAAAGAAATTAATTGGCCAACTAAACATATATAGAAAAAATCAGCCGGGCATGGTGGCGCATGCCTGTAGTCCCAGCTACTCGGGAGGCCAAGGCAGAAGGATCGTTCGAGCCCAGGAGTTTGAGCTTGCTGTGAGCTAGGATGACACCATGGCACTCTAGCCTAGGCAACAGAGTGAGACTCTGCCTCAAAAAAAAAAAAGAAAAAAAGAACAGTAATGCTCTTGAAACCTCGATGCTGGTGAATACAGCGCACTGAGCTGCTTTCACCTTGCAGACGGCGTCGTGCTTTCCAGTGAGCCTCAGGAATGCATTTGTGTATTTCTAAGGACAACTGCATCTCAGAGCAGTACTTTGTGCATTTCTACGAGGGTCTAGAACAAGAAACGCAACCCGTTTCTTTCCACCTAGTGTTAACATGGAGCTGGGAAGCTAGCTTCGTGTTTAAATCCCATGACATTTCAGACCTCACTACTGATTTTGAAAAGACTCAACACTGACTTGCAATATTTTAAAAACCCACGTTCCCAAATGACGCAGTAACCGTGTTGGTTTTAAGGGCTCCCGATGGACACTGCAGGCAACAACCATGAGCGGGAAAATCGTAAGTTTGGGATGTCAAGACATTTGACACTGCTCCTTTGTTACTGTCCCTTTGTCCCTTTTCTCCTTCCCTTTCATGACATTTTTTCAATGATATTTTTTCTCCTCTGTTTAGGGAGCTATAGAAATTCAGCCGGATCAGATGCAGGTAGGAGAAAATACTGACGTTGCCTTCAGAGACCAAAGTCGTCCTGGAGACAACGTTAACGTTTTACCTCCACTTTGTCTGCAGACTCTGAATCCCATCCTGATTGTTATCATGGTCCCCATCTTCGATGCCGTGTTGTATCCTCTGATCGCAAAATGTGGTTTGAATTTCACGTAGGTGGCTGTGTGGGTGGGCTGGTCGAGGCTCCCCTGGGCCCAGGGCTTTGCAGGGGGCTGCGTTTAAAATAAAAGTCCTGTTAATGGAAGCCTGAAAATCCTCTGATTGAGGCTCTCTTAGGTTGTAGATGATAGAAGTAAGTGTTCATTGTAATCTCAACTTTAGTTGCTAGAAATTAAGTGTAACTATGCTAATGGGAAGGTATATTCCATTGATCCTCCTTAGTCTTGCTCATGAACCACAGAGGGAGAGGCGCTTTTGAGCCCGTGCGCTTTTGTAGGGAAGTTCGTTTTGTTTGGGGGGCGGGCAGGGGAGGCGTTTCCTTTGGGGGCTATCGTGAGCTCTTCTGTGTGAGACTGGCTGGGAGTCACTCTCTTCTCGTCCCGACCAGCTCCTTAAGGAGGATGACAGTTGGAATGTTCCTGGCTTCCATGGCCTTTGTGGCAGCTGCAATTGTGCAGGTGGAAATTGACGTGAGTTGTCCTCTGATTCTCCACCATCCCCTCCTGGTGGGCTCGTGTGGGGTGTTCACGATCTTCCTTCTCCAGGACTGAGAGGATGAGGGGAGGCCAGGGCTATCCCTAGAAACCAAGCCCTGGAGCTGCAGATGGTGCGAGGAAGGGGAGAACTGCGGGCTATTATCCCTGCACGGGTGCAGCTGGGAGGACTCAAATGGATGGCTCGAGTCACACAAGCAGCTTGCATTGGTAGTCCAGTTTTTGTCACGGGAGAGAAGTTTATGGAACCTGTTCTTTTCCTATGTGAACTCCTAAGAGATCTGGTTAAAAGAAGGTCATCATTCATAAACAAGCATCACCTCAAAAATGTGTAAATTGGTTTTTTGATGTGAAAATGCATTTTGGATTCTAATATTTCTAATAATAATTAGTTCCGAACATAATCCACACATCTATTGGACCACAGTGGGCAAAACTAGACTCTTAATACTGTTATCTGAGATCAAATCCCAGAAACAGGGCTATGTGGTGTAGGAAAGGTGGTAAGAGGGTCTCTCTCTGTTTCTCTGTGTGTGTATCCCCTCCCTGACCCACTGCTCTCTCCTTCTCTCTGTCTCTCTCCCTCTCCCTTGTAATTTCTTAAAAATATTTTTTTATTTTTAATTGTGGTAAAATACTCATAACATGAAATTTTCCATCTTATTCATTTTTAAGTGCACAGTTCAATGGTGTTAGGGACATTCACATTGTTGTGCAACCAACCTCCAGAACTCTTTCCATCTTGCAAAACTGAAACTCTGTGCCCATTAAACAACAACTCGCATTTCTCCCTCCCCCAGCCCTGGCAACCCCCAGTCCACTTTCTGTCTCTATGAATAGGATCACTCACATAAGTACAATCATATAGTATTTGTCCTTTTGTGACTGGTTTATTCACTTAATATAATGTCCTCAAAGTTGATCTATAATTGTAGCATGTGTCAGAATTTCCTTCCTCTTATTTTTATTTTTTTTTATTTTAATGTATTATGGGGGTACAAGTGTTAAGGTTACTTATATTGCCCATGCCCCCCTCCCCCCTTGAGTAAGAGCTTCAAGCCTGTCCATCCCCCAAACGTTGCACATCTTACTCGTTGTGGTTGTATATACTCATCCCCTCCTCCCCCCTCCCACCCTCCTGACACCCGATAAATGTTACTCCTATAAGTCCACTTAGGTGTTGATCCGTTAATACCAATTTGCTGGTGAGTACATGTGGTGCTGGTTTTTCCATTCTTGAGATACTTCACTTAGTAGGATGGGTTCCAGCTGTATCCAGGAATATACAAGAGGTGCTATGTCACCATTGTTTCTTAAAGCTGAGTAGTATTCCATGGTATACATATACCACATTTTATTAATCCACTCATGAATTGATGGGCACTTGGGTTGTTTCCATAGCTTTGCAATTGTGAATTGTGCTGCTATACACATTCGAGTACAGGTGTCTTTTTCATAAAGTGACTTTTGATCTCTTGGGTAGATGCCCAGTAGTGGAATTGCTGGATCAAATGGTAGATCTGCTTGTATCACTTTGAGGTATCTCCATATTGCTTTCCACAGAGGTTGAACTAGTTTGCAGTCCCACCAGCAGTGTAGTACTGTTCCTCTTTCTCCGCATCCATGCCAGCATTTGTTGTTTGGGGACTTTTTGATAAAGGCCATTCTCACTGGAGTTAAGTGATATCTCACTGTGGTTTTGATTTGCATTTCCCTGATGATTAGAGATGTTGAGTATTTTTTCATATGTTTGTTGGCCATTATTCTGTCTTCTTTGGAGAAGTTTCTGTTCATGTCCTTTGCCTTCCTCTTTTTAACACTGAATAACATTCCATTGTGTGTCTACACCACATTTTGTCTATTCCTTCATCCCTCAAGACAATTTAGGTTGCTTCCTCCTTTGGCTACTGTGAATAGTGCTGCTAGGAACATAGCTGGCTCCGTGGAAAATGAATTGTGGGCTAAGGCACACATGGGCTGCTTCAGTGACACTGGGATTTGAGAGAGGACACTGTAGACAAAAGACAAAAACCTTGAGCACAGGTATGGAGGCAGGAGGGCATAAGTATTTGTGAGAAGATGTTTACGGTGCCTCGTCCAGGGCTGAGCACTGGGCTTCCACAGTTACAGGGAGGACACTGGATTCGGGGAAGAGCAGGCCTCAGGTGTCACCACAGGGGGATGTTCCTTTAGGCTGTGGTTGCTCTGACCACTCAGACATCAGGCTTCATGTCTTGACATCCTCTAACCTGGCCCTGGCTGGAGAGGACCAACAGCGCCCTCTTTCTGACCACTTCAGTATTCTGTACCAGCGTCATTTCTGTGGGTGCCATGAGGCGACTGGCGCTGAGTGGGGTGTCTGGCATGGCTCAGGCAGCGCAGCTCCTCACAGCAGGGGAATGTGCCCCGGGCCAGGGTGGAGATTCTGTTCACTGTTGCACTGAAGGCCTCACTGCCAATTTTCTTTTGTTTTGCTCAGAAAACTCTTCCAGTCTTTCCCAACGGAAACGAAGTCCAAATTAAAGTGTTGAATGTAGGAAATGATAACATGACAATATCTCTTCCTGAAAAGATGGTGACACTTGGCCCAATGTCTCAAGTAAGTACAAGGAAATGTAACCTTTTCTTTCATCTTCTTACCAGAGTTATAATAGGATTTGGGGAAGCTGTTCTTCTTGGTCCTTGTACAAATCCCAGACCAGCCCAGAGGTGAAATGTCTAGGTATCTTGATCTCATTTTGGTTACTCAGTGTGCCTCACACTGTACTGTGTCTACAGTCACCTGGGGAGCTTGTTTTTTGGTTTTTTTTGTTTGATACAGGGTCTCACTTTGTTGCCCAGGCTAGAGTGAGTGCCGTGGCATCAGCCTAGCTCACAGCAACCTCAAACTCCTGGGCTAAAGCAATCCTTCTGCCTCAGCCTCCCGAGTAGCTGGGATGACAGGCGTGCGCCACCATGCCTGGTTATTTTTTCTATGTATATTAGTTGGCCAATTAATTTCTCTCTATTTATAGTAGAGACAGGTCTTGCACTTGCTCAGGTTGATTTCAAACCTTGAGGTCAACCTCTTGACCTCAAGCAATCTGAGCCTCAGCCTCCCAGAGTGCTAGGATTACAGGCATGAGCCACCCCACCCGGCCTGGGGAGCTTGTTAAAAGGCAGATTCTTGGCTGGGCATAGTGGCTCACGCCTGTAATCCTAGCACTGTGGGAGGCTGAGATGGGAGGATCGCTCAAGGTCAGGGTTCGAAACCAGCCTGAGCTAGAACAAAACCCCATCTCTACTAAAAATAGAAAAAAATTAATTGCCCAACTAAAAATATATAGAAAAAGTAGCTAGGCATGGTGGTGCATGCCTGTAGTCCCAGCTACTCAGGAGGCTGAAGGTAAGATTGCTTGAGCCCAGGAGCTTGAGGCTAGGTTGATGCCTCGGCACTCTAGCCAGGCAATAGAGTGAGACTCTGACTCAAAAAAACAAAACAAAAAAGGCAGATTCTTAATCTGTAGGTCTGGAATGCTGCATTTTTAACAAGCTCTCTAGTCACGTGCTGCTGGACACGGAGCCACTTAGACAGCAGGGATCTAGGTCAGTGGTTCTAACCTGAGGGTGATTTGGACCCCGGGGACATTGGGCAATCTCTGCAGACATCTGTTGCTGTTGCCACTGGGAGTGTGCTACTCAAATCTCACGTGTAGAAGCCCGGGGTGCCACACACAATCTTCCATAACAAAGACTTACCTTGCCCAAATGTCATCAGTGCCAAGTTCAGAAAACCCTAATGAAGATGGCCATTGTTCCGGATTAGTGATTCTCAACCTTGAGCCCATCTTGGGATCACCCAGAGAGCTTTGCCAATTCTGATACCTGGGTCCCAACCCCAGAGATTTTGATGTAGCCGGCCTCATTCCTGTTAGGCCATAGTGAGAAACCACTACCTTGGACCTTGCCAAACTAGTAACCAACCTCAAAGAAAAAAAATCCTGACTCCTAATGGTTGGGACAGCCCAGTATCGATTTTCACCAGGGCTGGTGCTTTTAACCCAGTACTGTTATCTGCCCAGTGGTGGAAATGATTTCCATAGCTTTTATCTTCATAAAGTGAAATAAAAGTGAAATGCTTGGTAAGAAGTTTAATTCCCCAGGGTAGTATTAATACTAAAAACCCTCCAGACAGAGTCCATAAGAGTCGGCAGGAGACCGAGGCACGTACATGCCAACTCCCCAGAGGCATGTTTTGGATATGTAGGAACATGAACTTGGAAACGTGGAATGTCAATAACGTGCTGTGCCAATGTGCAGGTGCACAGTGCCCACCAGACTCTGTGGTACTAACTATGACTCCTTCCTCATCTATAGACAGATGACTTTATGACTTTTGATGTAGACAAACTGACGAGTATAAACATTTCTTCTGCTGGCTCACCAGTCACTGCCGTAACTCAGGACTTTAAGCAGGGCCATCGCAGCACCCTCCTCGTCTGGGGCCCGGGTCACTACCGCGTGGTGAGTAGTTCAGCTGGGTCCTTGGTGCTGGGGAGGTGAGACTCAGCTTCTCATTGGTGTGACTTCGTTTTGCCCCTGTGTAGTATTATACGAGGTCATCCTCAGTCAATGTCTTCTTCCAGAATGCAAGTCTTCAAGTCCACTTTGGAAAGGGTACTTGACTTCCAGGTACTTCCAAGAAAACTCTGGGAGATAGGGAGGATTAATAGTAATTAAAAAATAAAAATTGTTTAAAAAATTCTAGACATTGTATGTGGTCTGAGCAAATGTGTACCTGCGTGTGTGTTTCTGTGTATACAAAAGTCATGCAGAGTACATAGGTGTATTCTCTGGGACTTTTGGGGTATTTTTGTTTTGTTTGAGCTAAAAAAAGTTTAAATTGTGCTTCTTTGTTAACAGATTGTATTTATAAGCAAGTACAATACATTCCTTATCCCTTGGGAGTCTCCATACTTTCCCCAGAAACAAGGGCACTTTGAAGTCACTCAGAGTTTTTAATTTACTCTTCCTCAGGGACTTTTAAGATGAAGTTTTAAATATATTTTTAATTACATTAATTTTAAAATTTTGCACTGAGTAGTCAGAAAATTAGAGCAGTCTCTGAAAAAATATAGTGAATATATCAGGTAAAAGCAATAGAATACTATACACACAAAATATTTGATGACAAGATATAGATCTCTAGATGTGACATTCGGTACATGAAGCAGCTATAAGAGAGTTGCAGGCATTCTGTAAGGTGAAGCAAGTGAGATTCTGCAGAACTGCTATACAGAATTAAGACTCTTGGTCATTTGGTTAATTAGGGAGCTGTTGAGTGGTTCGTTGTAAGTTCTTGAAGAGCAGTGTTCCCTGGAACCACTGGCCAGCAAGGATCAAAATTTGCAGAGGCTCGTGTTAGCCTTAGGGAAAATCAGGCCTGAAGATATCGCCCTTCAAATGTAATCAGGCCCTTAGCTCCTAGGATAAGTGTCAACGCTGCCTTCTCAGAGACCAAAAAGTTCATCTGGACTTATTCTGATGAGTAAGATTTTGAAATTGTTTTTATATTACTGTTTTCTCTCTCAGGTAACTGATGGCCTTAACAAGAAGCCAGATAAAGGTAAAAATGGAATCAGGTATGTCTGTTTCTCCAACATTTAAGTTATATCAGCTTCATATGGAAGTAATGCAAACTCATAGTAAAGTCCACGTGTAACAAAGATATAAATGAGAGTATGGTGTTTGTCCCAAGAATGTAAGGCTGGTTTAAATATTGTTTCAAAAACAATAGGCTGGGCGTGGTGGCTCACACCTGTAATCCAAGTACTCTGGGAGGGAGGTGGGCGGATTGCTCGAGGTCAGGAGTTCAAAACCAGCCTGAGCAAGAGGGAGACCCTGTCTCTACTAAAAATAGAAAGAAATTAATTGGCCCACTAAAAATATATAGAAAAAATGAGCCGGGCATGCCTATAATCCCAGCTACTCGGGAGGCTGAAGCAGAAGGACTGCTTGAGCCCAGGAATCTGAGGTTCCTGTGAGCTAGGCTGACGCCACAGCACTCTAGCCTGGGCAACAGATTGAGACTCTGTCTCAAACAAACAAACAAACAAACAAAAAAACACAACAATAAATAAAAGCCATCATCTTAATAAACTAAAGAGGAAAATTCACATGATAATATTAATTGATGCAGAAAAGGCATTTAAGAAAATTCAGCATCCATTCATGATGAAAAAAAAAAAAAAACCTTCACAAACTAGGAATAAGAGAGAAAAAAGATATTTACAGAAACTTGAGCTAACATTATTTTGGAAGTCTAAAGTTTGCACTAAGATCAGGGACAAGGTAAGAGTGTCCACTCTCCCCACTCCATTCAACGTCCTTCTGGTTGCCAGGACAATGAGACAAGAAAAAGAAGTAAAAGCATCTAGATTGGAAAGGAAGAGATAAAACTATTCCTACACCCAGATGGCAGTTGTCTACATAGAAAGTCCCAGAACCCTACCCAACAAAGCTCATAGAATCAGTAAGTGAGTTTAGAAAGGTCACAGGATACCAGGGCAAGAATAAAAAAATCCCTCATATTTCTGTAAAATAGCAATGAACCATTGACAACAGAAATTTAAAAACCATATCATTTTTTGCTATTGTTTCCCCAAAATATGAAAGACTTAGATGTAAGTCTAACAAAACATGTAGTATTTAAGTGCCTAAAACTATAAAATACTTATGAAAGAAATCAGTGAAGAGCTAAGTAAATGGAGAGACATCTGTGTTTATTGACCTATTGACCTTATGTTAAAGATGGCAATTTTCCCAAAATTGATCTATAGGTTTAGTGCAATTCCTATCAAAAAATCATTGAATTGGGCATGGTGGCTCATGCATGTAATCCCAGCACTTTGGGAGGCCGAGGTGGGAGGATCACTTGAGACCAGGAGTTCAAGACCAATCTGAACAACATATCAAGACCCTGTCTCTACACAAAAATAGAAAAGTTAGCTGGGCGTGTTGGTTGCACCTGTAGTCCCAGCTACTCAGGAGGCTGAGGTGGGAGGATCGCTTGAGCCTGAAGTTTGAAGTTGTAGTGATCTACAATGACGCCACTATACTCTAGCCCAAGTGACAGAGTGAAACTCTGTCTCAAAAAAAAAAAAAAAGCTAAAACTTAAAAAAAAAAACCACTTCTAAAATAAAAAAAATTAGCTAGGTGTGGTGGCATACTCTCAACTACTGAGGAGGCTGAGGAGGCAGGTGGATTGATTTAGCCCAGAAGTTTGAGGTTATAGTGAGCTATGATAATGCCACTGTACTCTGGCCCAGGCAACAGAGTGAGACTTTGTCTCAAAAAAATAAATAAATAAAAATAAATTAATTTTTAAAAATCATAGCATTATTTTTATAGATATAAACAATCTGATTCAAAAATTTATATGGAAAGGTAGATGAATTGGAATCACTAAAATAATTTTGAAAAAGAACAATGTGGAAAGAGTTTCAGTACTGTTAATTTGAAAACTTACTCTAAAGCTACAGTAATCAAGACAAAGTTGTTTTGGCAAAGAAATAGACAGATAAATCAATGAAACAGTCCAGAAATAGACCCACATAAGTAAAGCTGACTGATTTTTGCCAAAGGTACAAAGACAATTCAACGGATTAAACAAAGTCTTTTCAACAAATGGTGTTGAAACATTTAGACATTTACATGTAGAAAATGAACTTGACCTAAACCTCACATCTTATACAAAATTCCTTTATAAAAGTTATATAAAAATCTTTATACATATTATATGAAAATTAACTCAAAATTTATTATAGATCTACATATAAAATGGAAAACTATAAAATTTTTATAAGAAACATAAAAAATGGCCGGGCACAGTGGCTCACACGTGTAATCCTAGCACTCTGGGAGGCAGAGGCAAGAGGATTGTTTGAGCTCAGGAGTTCAAGACCAGCCTGAGCAAGAGCGAGACCGGTCTCTATTTAAAAATAGAAAGAAATTAGCTGACCAACTAAAAATATATAGAAAAAATTAGCCAGGCATGGTGGCACGTGCCTGTAGCCCCAGCTACTTGGGAGGCTGAGGCAGGAGGATCGCTTGAGTCCAGGAGTCTGAGGTTGCTGTGAGCTAGGCTGATACCACAGCACTCTAGCCTGTGCAACAGAGTGAGACTCTGTCTCAAAAAAAAAAAAAACATAAAAAAAATCCTTGTGACCTTGGGTTCTTAGATATGACACCAAAAGCATACTCCAAAGAAGAAAATTTTGATAAATTAGACATCATCAAAACTAAAAGTGTTCTGTCAATGGCACTCTTAAGAGGATGAACAGACAAGCTACAAACTGGAAGAAAATATTTATAAATCACATCTCTAACAAAGAACTTGTATCCAGAACATATAATGTACTCTCACAACTCAATAACAAGAAAATAACCCAATTAAAGCATAAAGCACAGTTCTGGTCTCTGAGTGATTTCCAGGGCTCAGCAAATGGACCGAGTTTCCAGAGCCCTGGAGACAAGGGTAACACACCGAAATCTGGACTCTTCTTCCCCTCCACCTTCCTCGAGAGCAGCTGCCGGAAGGAAGGCCGCATCGCCCAGTACCTGGCAACCAGGTGCTGTATTGCCTCACGGATTGATGGCTTCTCTGGGGTGCCCACAGGCGTACTTTGGGAGAAGCTTCGAGAACCAGCTGAGGAGCAGGTGTCCTGTGAGACTGGAGAGAGTCCACGACAGAGTCTGGAAGTCAGGAAGGAAGCCGTGGTTCAGGCAGAGGAAGCGGTTGCTGAGATGACTAGTAAACCAGAGACACAAGAGAAGAAACGCTCGAAGAAGGAAAAGAAACGACTGGCAGCACTTGCCCTCACGCTTCAGAAAGCAGCATAGGCTGGTGCTGTGGCTCACGCCTATAATCCTAGCACTCTGGGAGGCTGAGGCGGGCGGATCCTTTGAGCTCAGGAGTTCGAGACCAGCCTTGAGCAAGAGCGAGACCCCATCTCTGCTAAAAATGGAAAGAAATTGATTGGCCAACTAAAAATATATATAGAAAAAATTAGCCGGGCATGGTGGCGCATGCCTGTAGTCCCAGCTACTCGGGAGGCTGAGGCAGGAGGATCGCTTGAGCCCAGGAGTTTGGGGTTGTTGTGAGCTAGGCTGATGCCACAGCACTGTAGCCTGGGCCACAGAGTGAGACTCTGTCTCAAAAGAAAAAAAAAATACAAAGAAAGAAAGCAGCATAGTACTTGGGAGGAGTATGAGGAGACAGTTGAAAAACCCAAAAAGAAGAAAAAGCAAGAGCCCTAGGAGTTTTCTCGGGAGAATGGGATGGAAGACCACCCATCTATCTGACTCCAAATCCAAGACAAGAAAATCTTTCTAAGGAGGAGGGGGTTTAGTGACCTTGTGGAAGCCACTGGCAGCACAAAGTCTTCCCAAGAAGAAGACAGTCTTCACCAAAGGAGGGCACGGTAGTCAGCGATCCCAGGGAGGCAGGCAGCAAGAGTGTCCCTGAGGAAAAAGAGGAAATCCTCTTCCAAACAGGGGGCAGTCAGCCGCGGGCCTGAAGAGGCTGCTGGCAGCAAGAGCATCTCCAAGAAGAAGAGAAAGTTCCACAGAGCAGCCCAGGAAGATTAGAATGGACACTCCCTGTGAGGAGGGGAAGGCCGTATCCCACAGTGACATTTCCCACCCCAGCCTCATACCCCAATAAAAACAAAATGCACAACACACACACACACACAAAAGCAAAAGATTTTAACAGACATGTCACCAAAGGAGATACATTAAATACAAGTGTCAAATAACCACATGAAAAGATGTTCAATGTTCTATGTCAGTGGTCATCAGGGAAATAGAAACCAAGACCACAATGAGTTATAATGCTATAGTTATAATGCCATACATAATGTTAGGATAGCTATGATAATTTTTTAAAAACTGATAATACAAAGTGTTGGTGAGGATACAGAGCAGCTGGAACTCCCGTGCATGGCTAGTGGGAGTATAATATGGTATAGCCCCTCTGAAAACAGTTTGGCAGTTTCTTATGAAGGTAAACACACACTTACCATAGGACTCAGCCACCCCATGCCTAGATATTTACTTGTGAGAAATGCAAACTTATGTTCACATAAAAACCTGTACAGGGGCCGGGCGCAGTGGCTCACGCCTGTAATCCTAGCTCTCTGGAAGGCCGAGGTGGGCGGATCCTTTGAGCTCAGGAGTTCGAGACCAGCCTGAGCAAGAGCGAGACCCCATCTCTACTATAAACGGAAAGAAATTAATTGGCCAACTAATATATATAGAAAAAAATTAGCCGGGCATGGTGGCGCATGCCTGTAGTCCCAGCTACTCGGGATGCTGAGGCAGCAGGATTGCTTGAGCCCAGGAGTTTGAGGTTGCTGTGAGCTAAGCTGACGCCACGGCACACACTCTAGCCTGGGCAATAAAGTGAAACTCTGTCTCAAAAAAAAAAAAAAAAAACCTGTACAGGAATGTTTATAGATGCTGTATCTATAATCACCAAAGATCAGAAATTACCCAAATATCCTTCAATGGGTGATAGATAAATAGACTATAGCACATCCATACAGTGGAATACTGCTTAGCAAAAAGGAGTAACAATTGCAAATGAATTTCAAATGTATTATGCTGTGAAAGATGCCAGTCTCAGAAAGCTGCATGCTCTGTAATTCCATTTATAATACATGAGGTTCTGGAAAAACAATAACAAACTATAGGGATGCAGAACACATCAGTGGCTGTCATGGCTTAGAAGTGGAGGAACGGTTTGACTAAGGGCTAGTACCATTTGGGTGGCCTCGTAATCTGATTGGGACAGTATTTATGACTCTATTATTAGATACATGTTAAAATTCACAGAACGTATACCCAAAAGCCAATTTACTATGTTTTTAATTAAGAACAAAAAATAAGAATAAATTGGGAAAAAATAAGAGTAGGTCTCCTGTTCACTTTAATTTTCAACCCCATTCTCTATTGCCACAGCATTTTCTGATTTTAGCCTTTACTAGTTAGCACTAAGCCATGAGATAACAGAGACAGCATATTATTAGGATGACATCTATTAACTTGCCAGTATTAATGGTAAAGAAATTAACTTTCACTTTTCACCTTTCCTCAGCTCCAGTGTGTTTCACGTTGTTAACATTTATCATATTTATATTTCTGTGTTTTCCATGTGCTAGATTGAGTCTAAAAAACAGACCAATAAACAGGATTTACAATTTACATATAAATATTATTCACAACATAATAAAAGTGTGATCAGGGCCCTTCGGTTTGGCGGCTCATGCCTATAATCCTAGCACTCTGGGAGGCCAAGGGAAGAGGATCAATTTCGGTCAGGAGTTCAAGACCAGCCTGAGCTAGACTCCATCTCTGCTAAAAATAGAAAAAATTAGCCATGCCACGTCTAGTCCCAGCTACTCAGGAGGCTGAGGCAGGAGGATTGCTTGAGCCCAGGAATTTGAGGTTGCTGTGAGCTATGATGATGCCCCTGCAGTCTAGCCAGGGTGACAGAGGGAGACTCTGACTCAAAAAGAAAGAAACAAAACAAAAAGTGTGATCAGTCTGAAATAGAAGGAAAAGTTACTTTATATTCTTGAAAATGTGTCCCTGTTAAAACTCTCTCATTACTGAATTGGCCACTTCTCCTCCCCAGCCCTGGAGCCCTTCCTGCCTCAGTCTCCCAGAGGTAGGAAACGAGTGGGCTTCCCCCATCACCCCCAAAGGAAGCCCTAGTTGGGGGCTGTCTTTTAGGCACTGGGCAACCTCAGTTTCGGTCCCTCGCTACTTGAGCTCCAAAGCTTCTGAAGCAAGGAACACGAGGCCTGGCCGCCTTCTCAGAGGGAAGGGTCAGTACCTGTCTCAGTCCCTGCTCAATATCCCAAAGTATCGTGGGAACTGGGTGATATTTACAAAGTCCTTAGAACAGTACCTGGCACGTATAAGCACTGCGATCAGTAAGTTCTTTTGGGTGTGTTCTCACGAGTGAGTGAGCAAGGGCAAACCCAGGGTTGCTGACTTTCTGCCTTTATTCTCTAGAAGTCTTCTATAAGCATCTTGAATTCTTTTTTTTTTTTTTAAATTAAAAAGGGAGCATTGCCCAACTTCAGTTGCAGGTACTGTGACCTAGCTATAGTTCAGTTACAAAGCCGTTCCCAACATTTTTGGTACCAGGGACTGGTTTCATGGAGGACAATATTTCCACAGTCAGGGGGTGGGGATATTGGGGGGGATGCGGGGGTAGGCAGAGCCCAGGAGGTGATGGCAGGGATGGGGTGCAGCTGTAAGGCTATAAATATAGATAAAGCTTAGCCATCTCCAGCCACTCACCTCCTGCTGTGCGCCCCCTCCCTAAGTTTCCTGGAAGACAGTTTTTCCATGGACTAAGGGGTGTGGGGGGGTACAGGGGTACAGGAAGGAGGTGGAGGTCTATAGCTACTCCCTAACAGGCCATGGACTTGTACCAGTCTGCAGCCCAGGGTTTGGGGACCTCAGAGATACAAGACAGATGGTTTCCTGTTTCAGATTTGTAAATACCTTTAATGACCCCATCAACGTCACAGTGAGTGGGAAGGTGTATGAAGATGTCACCAGTTACAACGCCAGCGAGTATCAGTTTTTTCCTTCTGACGTGTAAGTACCTATACCGAACACTTTGCTCCAAAGTTCAAAGACTTCAAGGTTTTTTTCTTTCAAAAATACGTTGAAGCTTTTAATGTCAAGAGTGTTAACCTATATTATTCTTTCTTTTAATAGAAAAAGCTTCACAATAAACTCACCAGAGATTTCAAGGCAGTGTCCACGTGATTTCTCTTTCTACCTTGGATTTGGCAGTGCGTACACCTTTGTGATCAAAAGGAAGGTGAGTGGCTCACTGCAGCGTGTCAGCAGTGCTACTCACAAACACTGAGGACATAGGAATCATTTAATTAGAGTACTACCGTGTTTCCCTGAAAATAAAACAGGGCCTTATATTTATTTTTCCTCAAGAAGATACCCTAGGGCTTATTTTCAGGGGATGTGTTATTTTCCCCTCAAAGCCTCAGCTTGCAGCACGCACAGGGTGGCCGGGACCTGACAGGGGAAGCCAACCTTGTTGGTGGAGCTGCCCTCACCTTTCCGGTCACCTCTGGATAGTAGCTGTCACGATGGGGCAGATGAGAAGGGCTGCTCTTCTTCTTTACTGCTCCACAATGAAATGCATGGGTTGTGCAGACGTGCTTCGTAGCCACGCCCATCACTAGGTCTTATTTTCAGGGTAGGGCTTATATTGCGCACATGCTTAGAAATCCTGCTAGGGCTTATTTTATGGGTAGGTCTTATTTTCGGGGAAACACAGTATTAGGATCTGTATTTTAAATGGTCTCAGAATGAATCCACTACTAATTCTTTAACTTACTGTTGACCGAAGTTAACCATTAGAACTAAATTAAGTACAACATGTACTCACCATCCAATTGGTTTTAACCGATCAACACTTAAGTGCAAATATAGTAAAAACATTCATCGGGTGTCAGGCAGGTGGGAGGGAGAGGAGGGGATGGGTATATACACACCTAATGGGAGTGGTGCGCACTGTCAGGGGTTTGGACACACTTGAAGTTCTGACTTTGAGTGAGGCATGGGCAATATACGTAACCTAAAAATTTGTACCCCCATAATATGCTGAAATTAAAAAAAAGAACTAAATTAAACAGACTGACTCCCTCTGGCTAAAAGTTCACATTGGCCAGTGTCTGATGCTTCCTTATACACTATGAACATGGACTTCAGGATCTTGTAGTTCAAAGGGAGGGCAATGTTTTAAACAAACCTAACCTCCAATCTACTCTCTTATTTAAGAGGAAAATACTATTGAACACATTCTCAAATCCCACAAAGGCCATCCCATCACAAGTATAAAATGCAGCTTTGCATATCTATATTGGCAATGTGCACTTACTTGATAAATCACATCACATAAGCCTAGAAAGTCAAACTCAATTTGCCTATTTAAAAAAATTTTATTGGCTGGGCATGGTGGCTCACGCCTGTAAGCCTAGCACTCTGGGAGGCCGAGCCGGGTGGATTGCTCAAAGTCAGGAGTTTGAAACCAGCCTGAGCAAGAGTGAGACCCCATCTCTACTATAAATACAAAGAAATCAAATGGCCAAACTAATATAGAAAAAATTAACCGGGCATGGTGGCACATGCCTGTCATCCCAGCTACTCGGGAGGCTAAGGCAGCAGGATTGCTTGAGCCCAGGAGCTTGAGGTTGCTGTGAGCTAGGCTGACGCCACGGCACTCACTCTAGCCTGGGCAACAAAGCGAGACTCTGTCTCAAAAAATAAATAAATAAATAAATAATTTTATTTTAGACACCATGTTGACTTTAACTTCTTCTTCCCTCTTTTGCCTTGCTGGTGTAGGACGATGGCTGCCCCGAGGTGAAGGAGTTTGAAGACATTCCCCCCAACACAGTGAACATGGCTCTGCAAATCCCGCAGTATTTCCTCATCACCTGTGGCGAGGTGGTCTTCTCCGTCACGGGATTAAAGTCCTCGTATTCTCAGGTCTCTTGTTCATCATTTTTACCACCCCTCTGCCATACCCCTGCCTTCAGAAAATGCTGGTGCAACTAAATTTAAATTGGCCATAGCTGTATGTTTATAGTATTAGAAAGTTCTAGAAAGCATTATGGCATCTTCCTCAAAACAAGGCCCTTGAGATCACCAAGTCTTGTCATTACTGATTATCACTTGTTTCAGCTCTGAGAGTGCCCATGTCCATGTGTTTCCATGTCCCATGCCATGCACTAGAGATCTAGAGCCCTGAGGAGGAGAAACTGTGTTAGGGACACTCCCAGGGTCCCCAGAGTCGGTAGAGTCCACATTCTGAAACAGCCGAGTGGCACCAGCTGTGCACAGAAGTGTCATTTACAGTCCAGCGTCCTCATTATCTTTCAGGTTCTGTTGAGGCCACGTCCTGTCCCTACACTGTCTCAAGACTAATGAGGCCAAGTTGTTGCCACCCACATTAAAGCTTAATGTTTGAACTATTTTGTCAAAACTACAGTCATAGTCATTGTGTCCCATGGTGCCTAGTCACTTCCATTTTTGTAGTAAAGATGGTGAAGGTGACTGGGACAGTCCCTTTCTGTGGTGACCTCACAGTTTCATAAAGGAGGTGACTGTGATACAGGTGACAAGAGTTTGCAGAGAGTTATTGGTAAGGTGGCAGGAAAGCCACACAGGGGCGAGGTTGCAGCCTGGAGAGAAGCCCCCACTGTGGGGAGGAACAGGCGTGCTCATAGCTCTGCTTGGAAACTCTCTGTAGACACAGAATGAGTCTGTCTGTAGGTCTGTCCATTTAACTAAGAGGACAGCTAGGCAAGGACGTGGAGTGAGACACAGGGACTCCTGTATGCTCCTGCGTGAGTGTCTGGGTGTCTTGGGACCCAAATGATGAACCTTTGTACATTTAAGCCAACCTGACTTTTCATGTGCATCTATAGGGTAGACTGCTTAATGAAATGAACCAGTGAGTTTGTTCTCCCGCTCCAAGGCCAACATCTAGACTGGGGTTCTCTTTGCTTTGCTTCCTCAGGCTCCTTCCAACATGAAGACAGTGGTTCAAGCAAGTTGGCTGCTGATGGTGGCTGTTGGCAACATCATTGTAATCATCGTGGCAGGGGCAGGCCAGTTCCCCAAACAGGTACAGGGTGGAGAGGATGTTACACATACCCCTGTCTTACCTATCAATATTAACAGTCACCATGACCCTTCCTAGCTGTTTGCATGGTCTACAGGACCATTTGGGCTAATAGCTGGATAACACTGCCAGGCCAGCCCCATAGGGCTGTCTCCAAATAGCCTATGGCAGTGTCCACTGATTCTTCTTGTTTCCACTTGGTGTTATGTAGTGGGTCGTTGCCTTTCTCAGTTTTGTGCTGCTATAAAGGAATACCTGACACTGGGTAATTTATAAAGAAAAGAGGTTTATTTGGCTCACAGCTCTACAAGCTGTACAAGGAGCATGCTGCCACCATGCTGCTTCTGGGATGGGACTCAGGACGCTTTTATGCATGCAAGAAAGTGAAGGGGGAGCAAGTGATGGGAGCATGGCAGGACGGGAAGCATGAGAGGAGGTGCCAGTGTCTTTTAAACAATCAGCTCTCTGATGAACTAATAGAGCCAGAACTCACTCACTGCCACAGGGAAGGGACAAAGCCATTCGTGAGGGATCCAACCCTATAACCCAAACCCCTCCCACCAAGCCCGGCCTCCAACACTGGGGATCAAATTGCAACATGAGATTTTGAGGGCCAAATATCCAAACTATATCAGGAATTGATGACCAAAACAAACAGATTGGGTTAATGTGCATGCGCCCTGTGTGATTCACTCCCAAAGGAAACATCTCTCCCAGCTTCAGTGAGTGCAGACCCAAAGCAGACACATTGTCCATAAACTTACATAACACCTGAAGGTAAAACCATTCTACAGGTGGTTGCAATTTTTCCAGCTAAAATAAAATAAGGGCTTTTCTGAAATTTAAACCCTTTGCTCCAGCACCGCAGCAGATCGACCTTGTAAGGGAGTTGTCTTATCCCAGCTGTTTCATTACTTCCTGCCCTGGGTTCCATCAGAGGACATGCTAATACCCTGTGCTCATGAGCTCCAGGTGTTTCCAGGGGTGAAGCAGGTGTCTTGACTTGACACTGTTCAGCACATTCTTCTTCCCTCAAAAGTGCTGCTTGGTGTTGTCTTGGGCCTCATCCTCCCAGGGGCAGCCACGTGGCTGAAGGCTTGGGATTTTTGGAAATTGTCTCTCATCTTCCCAAAGTCTTTCGTTGCTGTGCCCCAGTGCTATTAGGAAAATGTCATTTAGCTTGGCATCTACTTATCATGGGCATTCCAGAAAAGCTGGCCATACTGTATCTGTATTGGTTGCCTACCAATTTTCTATAATTTAATTTCAAAGCACCTTCCATTTGGACATAGCACGAAAATATACACAATCTATACATTATTATGACCTATATTGTTTTTGTTTTGTTTTGTTTTTTCCTTCCTCCAACTCCAACTCCAAAGTGGGCTGAATACATTCTATTTGCTGCGTTGCTTCTGGTCGTCTGTGTGATATTTGCCATCATGGCCCGATTCTACACTTACGTCAATCCAGCAGAGATTGAAGCTCAGTTTGATGAGGATGAAAAGAAAAAGAGCCCACAAAAGAATAACCCGCATACGACGTCGGGGCCCATGTCACAGACGCAGATGTGAAGGCCAGGAAGCAAGTAGAGGAAGACTGAGCCCAGCACCTGCCCTGACCTCTGTCCCCAGGTGGCAGGACAGATATACCACGGATGGCCCCAGGTGGGGAAGACTTCAGAATTGGCAGAAGCCAAACTGTGAAAGCTATGAAGCCAGCAATGAATCTAAAAGTCTGCAAGAAGTCTCTTTTTTTAAAATGTTATTTAAAGCACACACACACACACACACACACACACACACACTTTCACAACCCTGAGAGCATCCTTGCATGGGTCTCCTTTCCTGTCACACAAGGGAAGTTGTATTGGACTAACTTAATTTTCCAACAAAGTTCCATATTGTTTGCATTTTAACACACTTCTGAAAAGTCTGCTACAAGGGACAGGAACCAATGCCAAAAGTGAATTTATAGGTTGTAGAATGGTCTGTAATAAGTACCAGCTAGTATTATCTGGTAACTTTAATCTCAGGTTTTTTGTTTTGTTTTGTTATTCCAGTCCCTACTTCTTTTTAAGTTATGTATAACTCAAAAGCCCACTTGGGTGAAGGCCAGTAATGATTTTTGAAGTGTCAGTGGTATAAAATAAACTTCTGTCCTTAAGAGTAAGTGTTCATGTGTCTGTGGGTAGAGTAAGAAAACTTGGACATGTTATGGGATTATAAAAGCAGTATATGCTCATCAGACTTTCATAGGAAGTTGATAAAAGTATTAACAAAAGCAATGTCCACACATGAAAAATCCCAGGGACATGAAACATCAAGGTTGGTTTCTCCCTGGTCCTGTTTTTCTCTGGGCTGGACAGACAGATGGGTGGATAGAAAGACTTCTCTTTTGTGACTAGGATCATGAAGTACATATTTGTGAACCATCTCACAGTGTTTCTCTCAATCCCCATGAAATTTTTCTGCAGAATTAAAACTTCTTCCAAAACATTATAAACACTTGATGTCTAGGACACAGATTGGATAGCAAAAATAAAAAACAAAGAGTAAATATTAAATAAAAAAACAATGCCTCATTCATCCTGTAGATATATTTCATGAGAAATAAAACGTTTAAGTAACTGGCCCAAGGCCATATATCCAGCAACTGGCTGAGCCAGGATTTGAACCCCAGCATGTCTGAGCCAAGAGCACGCCCTGTCTCTTGACAGCCAGACTATCCTGTCTCCTCACCTGTAACAAAAAGCCAAAATGTGATGGGTAAGGCCACGGGAGGGGCAGGGGCGAGGCAGAGTGGGTGCTGCAGGGCCTCAGAGCGGCACTGTCCGCTGGGGAGCCAGGAGGGACCCTAGGCCTGGCCTCGGTGGGCAGGAGGGGCTGCGTGGGGGGAGCAGAGTCTGGAAAAGCTGCTCCCAAGGACCGTATGGGAAGCGGTGAGCACGTGTGCCGTCTCCGAGCAGTCAGGGCTCCTGTGAGGATGCGGGACCTGAGTTCCGAAGGCCCCTGTGAGCAGTGGAGTCCCAGCGGGTGACTCCTCCAGCCAGGTCTTGGTGATCCGCTCCGGAGCTCACCAGGGTCTCACCTGGAGAGGCCACCACCTGGGGAGAGGAGAGGCAGGCTGGGGTTAGGGTTAGGAGAGTCCCTGGGCCTACACCCAGGACAGCAGAGAAAGGGCGGGCTCTTTTATCAATGTATTTTTTGCATTGTGGTAAAATACGCACATGATAGCATTAACATTTTCTTAAGTGTGCAATTCAGTGGCATTAAGAACATTGTCATCATTGTGCAACCATCGCCACCATCCATCTCCAGAACTCTTTTCATTTTGCAAAAGTGAAACTCTGTCCCCATTAAACACAAATTCCTCTCCCGCCTCAACCCAGAGGCCACCAAGGTGGCAGAAATGACAAAGCAGTTCTCCTTCCACTTGCCTCCGTCCTGGGATACCCAGGGCTCGTGGGATTTCTAGAATGTGCTATGAGCCAGGCTCTGTCTCCGGCACGGATCCCAGGCAGTGAGCAGGGACAGAGCCTGGGCCTCCAGGGCTCCCAGGTTCCCAGGTGACCAGCCCAGCAGGAGGGTGGGTTTCTGTCTTCCATCACTTCGGAACCACTTGATGTCGTGTCTGGCATGTTCTAATGAGACTCCTGGACTCTACACATACGTTAATGGCTGAACACATGGCTCAGGCCTATAATCCCAGCACTTTGGGAGGCCAAGGTGGGAGGATTGCTTGAGACCAGGAGTTTGAGACCAGCCTGGGAAACATAGCAATACTCTATCTCTATTTTAAAAAAATAGAAAAAATTAGCTGGGTGTAGTGGTGCACACCTGAGTCCCAGATATTCAGGAATCTGAGGTAGGAGGATCACTTAAACCCAGGATATTCAAGTTGCAGTGAACTACGATGACGCCACTGCACTTCAGCCTGGGCAATAGAGCAAGACCCTCTCTCTCTCTCTCTCAAAAAAAAAAAAAAAAGATTCAAAAGGAACAGGAACTGAATCTGGTAGGGTGCTATCCTGGTCCCCCTGGAACAAACAGCCACATATTTCCTAGTTCTGTATGTTCTGGAGGCCCTAAGAACTTTCTAGTTTCTGGGAGTCAGAATAGGTCCAAACAGGCCTCTAGGCTGGGGAACCGTCCTATTCCTGGCTGAGTCAAGAAAAGCAGTTTCCATTTCATAGGTTGCTCCTAAAAAGCTCCCCGTCCCCATCGGCTCAGGAAAGAGAGGGAAGGGAGGCCCAGGCCGTCGGTCCCAGAACTGGGCTGGCACACGTGTCCCCAGCTTGTCAATGGCTGGAAAGTGGGACAAGAGCCCCTTCCCCAAGTCACACCCTTGGGCAGAGATAATGCTCTGCCACCAGCTGCCCTGCTCAGCCTGTGGCATCTCAGTAAGTCACTTGTGAGGTCATGGGCCTGACTTGGTCCTTGGCTCGCGGTGTACAAACCTGGAAAGAATTTGTTAATAGGTCGCCCCCAGCTACTAAAACTCACACCCCATGTGTGCGCACTCATTATTTACTGAGGACCTGCAGCAGACAGCCCAGAGAGAGCGCCTGTGCCCAGCTTCCCTGAACAGCGAACAGGGGAGACGAGACAAGAGAAAAATATGAAACCCTCGGAGAGGCCAGTGAGGTACTGAATCAGCAGCTGAGGGTGGTGGCTCCCAAACCAGAGGACAATCGGAATGGGGTGGGCTCTCTGGCAAGGGGAGCTCCTTCAGCAAAAAAAAAAAAAATGCAATCCGAGGGCAAATTGCCCGCAGGTGGAGGGGACCAGAAGGTATGGGAGGGTGGGGACATGAGGAGCACCCCGGAGCCTGGCTGAGCTGCACTCTCAGGAGGGGTCCTTGGCAGGACAGCCGGACCTGGGTGAGAACACTCAAGTCTGGCTCCTGATTCTTCCCTTGTTAGCGCCTTGACCTTGGGCAGGGACCATAGGAGTCAACGTCACCATCTGTAAGGTAGAGACGGTGCCTGCTTCCCAGGGCTGGTGCAAGGTATTTATGGCGCCAGGAGCGGAGCCTGGGTGAGCTCTCGCTCCATGGAATGCGACCAGCACCTGCTCACTGAGCAGCCACCATGGCCAGGCCACACTCCAGGCCTGGGGGTACATCCGGGAACAGAGAGAAGCCAGGCCTCCGTGTCTGTGCGTGCTTGCATTGTAGCAGTAGGGGATGGACCATGAGCAATAAGTGTGACAAGTAAGGGAATTAGGGAAGATTATGAAGCGTGGCAGAAGGTATTAGGTGCTATGGATTTAAAAAATAGAGCAAAGGCCAGAAGCTGCTTCAGGGGTTGGTGGCACGTGAGCCGAGGGCAGAGAGTGCCCGGCAGAGGGGACAGCCACGCAAAGGCCCCAAGGTGGGCAGCTTGGGGTCTCGAAAGACCGGCGTGGGGACCAGCACGCAGGAGCAGGGGAGCGGGGGAACAGGTTGCTGGGGGCAGGCAGACGGGGGTGTGTACTTCATCTTAGGTCTTGCAGACCAGGGCGAGGATTGGGAGCCAGAGGTTTTGGGCAGAGAAGTCGCATGAGCTGACTGCTGGGTGGCAGGAACACCCCCACCCCCCAGCTGCTGTCTTAGGAGCCAACTGAAAAAGGCCAGTGTCCACACAAGGTCATCAAGTGACCTCCCAGGAGAATGGCTCCCACCAGGGGCTGGCATTGCGGTGGCAGGAGTGGTGACATCCTGGACATGCTTTGGAGGTGGAGCCAACAGGATTCTCTGACGGATCGAATGTGGGAGACAGGGAAGAAATTGGTTATTTCACTAAGGCCTGGTCTTAAGGGCTTCAAGTATTTTACCCCATTTGATGCTCTAAGCGCCATCAGCACGCCCATGCTACATGTGAGAAAATGAAGGCACGCTGCCGTTAAGTGACGTACCCAGGATCTAGCAATTCTGTATATGACAGAGACAACGCTAAGCTTGGTTGTGGCTCATGGTGACCCTGTCCTCTCACCTGCTAGGAGTGCCCACACGTAGGCTGTTAGTTCCCAGCAGACAGAGAAGTGACTGGAACAGTGTGTGATTAAAAACAGGAACCACAGGTGGGAAGTAGGAAATCCACGTTTCTATCTGCCTTCCTGGCCACCTTGTCTGGGTAGAAACTTCCAGGCCACACACACGTCAAGGTTCAAGTGCTGCGAAGAGCATGTTCTCTGGTTCTAGTTCTCTCTCTCCCCCTCTCCCCAGCTCACCTCTATAATCCTGATATTTGCCTGACATGTTCCCTCAGAAAGGACTTGGGGACATCTCCAGTCTCCTCCACACCTTCACAGTCACAGCCCAGGGGAACCCTGGAGAGCGGCAGCCCTACCCACCCCACAGCCTGAACGCCAGGCTCACTAGAGCCAGTCCCTGAGGAACTGCACTTCACCTCAGGGAATCGTCTAGAACAGTGGGCAGAATGCAGGCGGTAGAAATCAAGATTTGGATTTAAGTCCCTAAATAGGGGACCTCTTATGAGCTGTGTGACAATGTGATAATGATAATGTATTAAAATTCTGAGCCTCAGTCTTCTTATCCGAAGCATGAGGATCATGGTAGTGTCAACCTCAGACAGGTGTTGCAAGGATTTAATATAAAAGGACCGACTGTCCTCATCTGTCCAAGACTGAGAGGACTCCCAGGTCAGTCTTTGACAAACCGGATGAGTTTGTTACTTTAATGAGAAAATATTTACACACACACATATATATATATATATATAAAGCACTTGGGCTTGGCACACAGTAAATGCTCTGTAAATGCTAGCAGTTATTCCTTCATCAACAAATATTTAGGAAGCACTTACCATGCACTAAATGTTTAATTCACTGGGGTACAAAATAGTTAATATGTATAAAGCCCTGTTCTCACGGACTTTACAGGCATTTTCTGAGCACCTAGACCACATCCCCAGGTGCAGCTGTGACTGGGTTCATGGTGGGGCTGTGTCCACATGGGAGGACAGAGGTTGGGTGGGGCTGGGCTCTGGAGATGTGGCCCCCAGGCACTTCTCACAGCTGTCCCCTCGCAGGAGCCACCGAACAAAGCAGTCCCCTGTGCCTCCCTGTTTCTAAAGCAGGGGAGCCTGAGAAGCTGGATGGCCCCAGGATCTGGTCAAATGACCACAGGCCTTTTGCCAAATGGCTGGGCAAGCCCAGCTGCCCTTGAACTTTTCTTCTGACTAACAAGGTCACAGCAAACTGCTTGTCTGGAAGTTCCCCAGGTTGGCCACAAGATGGCAGAAGAACACACTTGTGGGAAATGGGAGGACAAAAGGCTTTTGTAAATGCCAGAAATATCTTCTTGGGCATTTTTCACGCACACACAACAGAAGGCCTCATCAGATGCTGACTATTTATAGTTCTAGAAGTTTCGATCTTTGGACTGGCCACAGAGGACTCTCGTTTGTCTGGACTCAGGAAGACACTGCAGCAGGGTTCTCTCCAGCTGTTTCTCAGAATTGACGTAGAATTCCAGTTGGAAACCATTTTCCCTGAGAATGTGGCCCTGCTGGCACCTGGATCTCACACTCTGGCCTCCAGAGCCAGGAGAGTACAAACCGCAGACATTGTCACAGATGCCTGGGACGTCAGTGCCCTTCTCTTGCTGTCCCTTTACCTCCTCCTAAAACATACTGATGACCACTTCCTTCCAGAGAAAGGTGCCAATCAGAGGGTCTCACCCCTGCTCACCAGCTGATGGCAGCTAGCTGTTGGCTTCCCCACGTAGAACGGGTCTTAGAGCCGTGGTAAGAATTGTCTTCCGCAGCCTGTGAGACCTGGGGGAGGCAGTTGTTTCTGGACTGGAGGCCAGGCCTCACCCCCACTGGGTCTCCACAGGATACACGCAGGCCTCGAGACTTGTCCTGCCTCTGCACCAGGTGGCTGTGTTGAGTGACTTGTTCTAACAACTTAGGAGGCCCCTTGCATTTTAGATTTAGGCTTTAAGAAAAGATTAGCGTATTATTATGGAAATCATTCACTTTATTATGACCTAAAGGCAGGACATTTAAGAGCCAAATGAAATATTGAGAATCAAAAATACCTCTTAGACTAAAGCAAATTGCCAGATTCCAGTAAACCTCTGAGACTGCAGTGCCTCCTGTCAGTTTCATCTATGAACCAAACAATTCCAAGGACAGAGGACTCAGAATTATCATAACAGCTCCAATATAGAAGAAAATCATCAATTACTATCCCTTTCTGAATAAGCAGTGCTTTCATTTTCATTAAATTGTAAAAATGATTAAGTAGGAGCCTCCCTGAGAAATATAAAATGTTTTTCAATTAAAAGATAAATTTGAAGGAGAGGATTTTATTTATAGATGATAGGAACATATTAGTCAAATTGATGATTCCATGTTCAATGGGAGTCCAATAAATCATATTTTCATATTGTAAGACTTATTCTCAGTCCCTCACCATACAGCTTTGCACACATTAAAAATGGCTAAAACTGGAGTTTTTAGGACTCAATGAGATGAAAGATCGCTATTACAAAAAAGGAATAATTACATTAGGTTATTAAGTATGAAATATCCAATTTCCTTAAGTACTGTTTGACAGTTAATATGTATGACATTGCACTTTGACACTTCTTGTTTTATTTTTATGGTAAAGGTACATCCTCATTCTTTCAAATGCATGACTTGTGATTATCTTTCAAATTTTTTTAGAATAACTTTTGTACAACCATTGATAAGTCAAAAATCTGTATTATTTTTAAATATGAGTTCTGTCATAAAACCAGTATGATACAGACAGCTCAAAATATAAATCAAGTGTTTGGGAAGGATGTAGCTAATGAATACACAGTAGGTCAGTGGTTTAAAAAATTTGGTTCTGGTAATTTTAATCTTAAAAATGAGCCACATGGACAGCCTGAGACCAAGGTGGATAATGATAAACTAAAAACTAGTGGAAGCAAATTCATCTCAACCTATGCATAAATTAACAACAAGTTTCAGGCCGGGCGCGGTGGCTCAAGCCTGTAATCCTAGCTCTCTGGGAGGCCGAGGTGGGCGGATCGTTTGAGCTCAGGAGTTCAAGACCAGCCTGAGCAAGAGCGAGACCCCATCTCTACTATAAATAGAAAGAAATTAATTGGCCAACTAATATATATAGAAAAAAAAAAATTAGCCGGGCATAGTGGCACATGCCTGTAGTCCCAGCTACTTGGGTGGCTGAGGCAGCAGGATTGCTTGAGCCCAGGAGTTTGAGGTTGCTGTGAGCTAGGCTGACCCCACGGCACTCACTCTAGCCTGGGCAATAAAGTGAGAC